>APFE031134560.1:23898-36088 GCA_000404065.3 Pinus taeda
ATGATACAAATGAAAAGACCTCCTTTATATATATAGGAGTCTAAGGGGTCATAATATAATCAAAGCCGACATAACAATAATAATGTAAGGGCATAATAATAACAATAGTGGGCTTATATGGGGCACAATAGTAACGATATGGGCACTACATGGGTACATAAATATAACAAGGGGGTTTTACTAATAGCAATAAGGGGTTACATTAGTAGTATAGGGACCTAATAAGAAGTATAGCACGATATTTTTTTTATTTTTTTAAGGATAATTGAAGCAACACTGGATTTATAGTTGGAAGTTGTGCTGCCCAAGCTTTGGAGAAGTGTGGGATTTATAGCTGGAAGTCATGCTTATCACCCTTTACGCAATTCGCCTCAGTGTGGGCCATCATCGTGGATTTGACCAGAGAAAGGGCGCTAGTCTGAGTCGACGTCGATTGAGTTGGCCCGTTAATGGTCATGGAGAGTTTCCTGAGGTGGGATCCAACCTGTGGAGACATGTGGAAGTCGAGATGGCATAATCGCTGGCAGATCTCGTGAGATCGAGAGAGAACGAATTGCTTGGATTGCTCAAATCCTGTGATTGTCGAGCAGTTAAGCCAACGGTGTGTGCTGAGCAGTCAATGAATTGCACTCGGTGTCATTAGAGCGAAGGAGTCGAGTGCTTGAAATATGTGACTTTCACTGGTAAAGAAGGATTGTCGATCTGACGTGTGCCGATATGTCAGGTGTGTGGTGAAGTGTAGGAGGTCGTGTAGATCATCGAGGTGAAAAGCTTCTCCTCGTTTGTGTAGTTGAGGTTGAGCCGGTGGTACAATGAAGGTCGAGCCGACAGTGCAGCCGATGGTCTAGTGATGGCAGTTTCCCCAATGTTAGAGTTGTGGCATTCGTTTGGAGCTGGAGGGTCTTTAAGAATCAGTTTGGAAGAAATTCAAGAGGCTCGCTCCATACATTGGGATCATGTCCCATCACCCATAGATTAATGATCGTTTTTGTGTGTTTTAGTATGAAGAAGCTGGCAATTCGGCAAGGGGTGTCTGCTCTGTTGGACAAAAGAGCAGCCAATGGGTGCAACCTCAAAACCTCCTTTAATACTGCGTACCTTTGCATGTGGTAGGAAGGCCGAAG
Source organism: Pinus taeda (assembly GCA_000404065.3). Taxonomy (NCBI): domain Eukaryota; kingdom Viridiplantae; phylum Streptophyta; class Pinopsida; order Pinales; family Pinaceae; genus Pinus; species Pinus taeda. The sequence goes on from APFE031134560.1 coordinate 25,023, forward strand.
GTTGAAGTCATCGAGTAGTTGGCATTGAAGGCACAACGAATTTCCCAAGGGTCTGCGTGATGTATCTGCTTCTCTTGGAAGAAAGGTGATATTCCCCAAAAATGGATGATATGCCCTAAAAATTGACAAATTTTAATGTTAAATTACATTTTTTATTATTGAATATTCACCTACATTCTATATGTATCAATTTTAAAACTAAAATAGTCGCCTACAATACTATATATAGGAAAAATATTAAATCCTTAAAAAATTCCTTGAGTCATTCTCAAATGTTGCTACACTAAAACGTTCCACGAACCAGCTATGATAAGAATCATTTCCCAATATGGTCTTCATTGCAATGGATCCTATGGGGAAGTCTCACCCAATCTGATTGATATAAATCCTTGCGAAGTCTCACCTAGTTTGATTGATATAAAACCTATATTCTTTCAGGAGGTAGCCTTATTATTGATAGAGCATATTTATCTTGGTCACAAATTTTTGGAATATCATAGAATTCGACCAACAGCAGTGAAGTCAGTTCTTTGACCTTTACACTATCTATTGGATTCCAGGATATTTCGAGACTCTGTAATCGATATAAGTTCAACATTATTGATAATATGTATGATGCAAATTACCTAGCGATTCTTTTAAATATTGGTTTCTCATTCCCATTTCCACTAGTTTAGAATGAAAGGCTAAAAAGATACAGTATCCAGACATATTTCTATTCCCATATTCAGGCTCTCAAAGTATAATGTGGTTGATTTTGGAGATATATCTAGATTAGGTCCCCCTTTAAGCATATACTAGCAACCAATGCATGAAATTATATGACTTACACAGTTATATCTCATGACACCTTCACTCCTTGTAGCTACGGTAACCTTAACAACTACATCACAAGTATTTCCTTCACCAATATTGTAGCCCTATTAAAGCCTGAAGTTGAATACATCATTCATTTTGTTAGATTGGGATGTTGTGAGGGTTGATGGAAAGACATAGGAGGAAAGAAAAATATGCACACAAAACAATACTTTTATTCATGAAAATTATCTCATATACAACTATACATAGATTTTGTGTCTCTTGGCTATCACACACTCACATTACAAAGAACTAACTATGGGTATATAAGGACCTAATTTTCTAAATATGAAATCATGAAAAACTCTAACTTGACTGTCCTTTTTCTCTAGCTAACTTATACTTGACAAACTCACACTCAAATTCATCAGGGCCCTCATACAATCACTGATACAAGAAAACAAACTAGTATTTGGTGTCAACAACTATGACCACTAATATATCCTGAACAAGATACCAACTGACCTACTAGATGATGCAGTGCACTTCACAACTCCACTTGGTCCATGTACCCTGAACATATTTATTGGTACTTTTGCTCGCAATTTGTAGCAACAACAATTTGCCTCTAGCAATTAATCTTGCTCCTTTTGGCCACTAAATATGGCTCCAATTTGTCGTATTGCTGATCATTATTCCATCAATGGGTTAACACATAAGGTCTTCATCAACTTCCCACTCACTTCTCCTTATTCCTTCAATATTGAAACACTTTGGGACTTCTTCCCACTTCTTCCTTCCTCTACTACTATATGAAGAAATACTTAGGGCATGGAGGTTTCCCACGATCACTATCAAAAGTCCTTCTCCAACAGTCAACTTAGGGCTTGTTCATAAGCCAACTTGGCTATCGTTATTCCTTCAAGAATAATCCCTTTGGCTTCACCAAGTCTACCATTCTTACAACTATTAGAATCCTTATATGTTTTCTCTTAGGATAGCAAAATGAAGATTTTCCTCCTCTCCATTTATATGTCTCTATGGGTGTAATGAATAGTCTTTGAAGGGAACCTCTAAAAGCCTAACGGACTTGTAGTCTTTGTCACAAGCCCACACTTGACACAAAAATAAATTCATTTCTCCCAAACTACAAGCACTCTCTTGTTGCTCTTGGAAACCCCTTACTCCATTAATGGTTCTCAATCATCTCCAAGTGCCAAGTCATTAAAAAAATGCTTAGTTTCACACCCACAATCTTGGGTACAAAGCCCGCCTCTTGGGTACTTAGTTGAGAAAGCGCTTTTGTGGTTCTTATCCCTCCACAACCTTGTACCCTAGGTTTTAGAGGACCTCCCATGCTACCAATATCAACAGAGTCGACTTAACTCAACTCTTCTCTCCATGCATTACATTCATATGGGAGTATTTCACTATGTCTGATACTCCCCTTTAAGTATGATTGTGTGACTCAACATAACTTAATCATGACTGAACATGAATCAATTGTTTCTGTTAGGCTTACAATAAAAAATGAATCAACTATCACTTAAACATGCCTACTGATGTAAGTCTTAGCCAGACTTACAACGACTCAAAACTTTTACAATGTTGGATTTTCTTTTTCATTTCTTCCAAATTCTATACCCTCAAACTTGCTTCATTCTCTGCTGCACTTTCTTATTGTCCGCTCCACATTTCTTCACTTGATGCAACTACAATATTTTTTTTACTTCTCTTGTATTTTTTCCAAGTTTGTCTTCTACATATTTCTCTGCAAAGATTCTTTCAACCATGGAATTATACCACAACTCTTCATCTTCAAACTGTGTTCTTTACTTTTCTTCTTGTGCTTCAGAGCCCTCATCTTCTTTCTTCCATATTTCTTGATAGAAAAATCTTTTCTCTTATTGACTCCATTGCTGAAATATAGTTTCAATACTTTCTTCTTTGTCTTTATAAAATTTCGTGTCCTTTCCTGTATCCTTTTCTCAATATTCTCTTTCATTTGTAACAGTAATTGGTTTGTTTTCCTGTTTACCTGCACACTCAAAATTAATGTTAAAAACATCTTCATTATGCTTTGCAATGAGAGATTTCTCCTCTTCCTCTCCCTTCTTTAACTTCTCTTTCTTACAAACCTTTGTTGTTGCAAACATATTGTCTTCCACTTGGCTTCCAAACACAATTGGGCTTCTCTCACAAAAAAACAACATATCAATGTGGTTATGTTGCATCCTCTGCAACCATTCATCACCAATTAATGGTTCTTCATCAAATTTGATTAATTTCAATTGTTGGATTGACCAAACTACTTTCTTCTCTAATGGTAGCTTTATTTATGCCATACTCAGTTGTTGTTAGTTCACACACTACTTCATGAGCAGTTTCAAAATTTTCTACATAACTTATTGCTACAGTGGTAGCTTCAAACTTCAATTCTTCATAAAACATGTCACTTTACATATGTCCACGATCAGTCCCTATTTCAAAAATTAGACCAGAATTTTCATTAACATAATTTTCTTCCACTGTATGGTGGGATATTCATGCATGCATGTGCTCATTAACAATTTCAACTTCACCAAATTCGTTGGTTACTACTCAACTCACCAATTCACATTTTACTTTGTAATCATCATCTACATGACTCTTGTCACAGTGGGATTAACCATCATCTTTACAATCCACATGAATATGCTCTCACTCTACTTCACACACAAAGGCTTCAACTTCTCTCTTTGTAATATTTTTTGCATCTTCTTCATCCATATGCGTGTTTGCATGATGGGCTTCACTTTTATAGTATTCATGACCATCATCCACCTTTGAGTGGGATTATAGAAGCTCTATTGAAATCTAGGAGCCTTTCACATCTACTCTCATATTTGCGACTAACTTTTCTATTGATTCTTCAATAAATTTTGACACAACTTGCCATTACATGCCACTTTCCTTTGTACCAAATTATGCTTCTAGGATCTTCCATACTTCTTGGGAAGATGTATATTTTGATACCTTGTGTTGGGCCATGAATACAACCACTTTGTAACACTTATTTCATCCATTTTTACTGTTTTCTATTATATCATTTGTCATAATTTATCATTTAAATCCATTTTATAAATAATTTATGCTCTTATGGATGAATATTATTTATCTTCCTTTATTTCTAACAGGGATCACAATTCAGATCCAACATGGTGGAAAGACTTGTCGAGGAGTACAAGATCAAGCACAAGAAATCTACACCCTATCATCCACAAGCAAATGGTCAAGTGGAGTCTACAAATAAAGTGATTGAAGGAATCCTCACCAAGACTGTGCATTAACATAGAAGAGATTGGGAAGAAAGGCTTCTTGAAGCCTTATGGGCCTATAGAACTACATGGAGGAACACAACGGGACATACACCCTATGAACTTGTTTATGGGAAACAAGTCATGTTCCCTATAAAGTTTCAAATCAGAACTTTCAAGACAGTAGTCCAGTTGGGATTGGATTTATCAAAGGCTCAAAAGCATAGTCTGGAGCAATTAAATGAACCTGATGAAATTAGGCAAGAGGCAATTCAAAATACTGGTATAGTCCAACAACATAGGGCTAAATGGCATGATAAATACATCAAGGATAAGAGGTTTTAAGAGGGAGATTGGGCACTGTTATTTGATTCAAAGTTTAAATATTTTCAAGGGAAATTTCAATCTCATTGGCTTGGGCCATATGAGATTGAAAAGGTCTTTAGTAATGGAGTAGTGTGGACTAGAACAATAAATGAAAGTCAAGATCCTCTTCTTATGAATGGTCATAGATTAAAAATACATCAAAAACCAGTTTCAAAGGAGGAGTTCATCAAGATCTTCTAGAACAATTCTAAAATGAAGTTAATGAAGAGGAATCCTTCTTCTCCACCAACTTAGTCTTTATTTTTCCTATCTAAAATGAAAAATGTATAAGGTTGAAAACCAATCATTGATTGGCATGCTTATACAAAAAATATAGGTTGAAAATTAGAAGTTTCTGACACCCTATATTTTCCATTTCCTTTATGTAATAAGTGGTGAAAAAAAGTCACAGTCTCTCTGCATTATACAAAATTCATTCTCTCATCTCACTTTACTCTGTTTTTCTTTTATAGTTTCACTTCTTTCCATTGCCATATTTCACCAATAAATTTTTCTTTTCCTAGTATTTCTTCCATCACAATTTTCATTTATCATCTTGTCTTACATCTTATTTTATTTTCACTTACACATCCATTTCCATTCCATTCATTCATAAGCCATATTTTACTTTATGTTTCACGTTCTGCAGCTAATCTGATTTTGTAGCAACAATTGGTTTATCATTCCAAGCACAAGTGTCTAGTTCATAATAAAATCATATATGCAGGTAATTGAAGAAAAATCAACTTTGAAGTCCAATCATGCCTAAAGTACCTAAGGATCAAACATCAAAATATTAGCAAGCGGAAGGTAAAGGTTCCAAAGGTAAATGCAAAAGTTTATTTCAAAAAGAAATTTGAAAACATAAGCTTGTATAATATGTATGATCACATGTCTCCTTAATTAACCATCATGTGATTTGACCGCCACGATGTCTCCGCCATATCTTCCGCCTTCAATGACAAATGGTCCAATGATTCCTTCATAACTGATCTTCGCTTCAAACTCCATAACTTGTACTTAAACGGTCTTCCATAGCTACACTTGTTAACTTTCAAGATAATGATGTGATCAACCTATCTACGACTCTCTAAACCCCGACTGGTTATTTATTACATGCCAACTCTTAAGTTTTTCTCTCATATTCACGTAGCCATTTCATATATACAGTCATTATGTTTCCATATCCACAGTCATTATGTTTTCATATATCTAGTCACTCCATTTCCATATACGCAGTCATTCCATTTCTTAGACAGTGAGAGTAGTTTTGAAGGGTAACCAAGAACAGAGGATATGGGGCTTATTGTCATAACTGAGCCCGTAGGGGTAAAATATATGGAGGGGTATCTGCAACTTAAGGGGATGTTACAGATGGCTGGATGGTTATGTTTTATCGAAAATTTTGACTCCAACAACCATCTGTGCAACCGAATCCAACAGCCACCATCTTGGATTTATGTCTCCAGCAGCCAAGGAAGAAAATTTTGTGTGCCTGTCTTCTACGTGTTTTTTGTTGTACCTTATTTTTCTCCACAAACAATTACATGATTTCTCTTATAAATACCTGTGGAAAGAACTCAGAAGGGGTTCAAATTTCCTCATGTATTAAGCTCAGACTTACTGTTCTGTAATTTTGAAAAACTCATTTTCCTATTTTAATATGAAGACCGCATGTTTTATGGATATATGAAAGAGTTTCTTGGAGATTGATTAAGCATGCATAACCTGATCGGTTGTAGAGGTCCCCTCCACTGACTGAGGTTTTATTTTGTTTGTTTTGTCTTTTCTAGTTAAAACTGTAAATTCATCATTTCTTCTCACAATGTTCATAATCATTTTTGTACTGACCTTGTTTGTAATTCAACTATTATCATTTCTTTACTAATGCAGAATAACTTCTTTCAGTACAAAATAGCTTCTTTTTATTCAATTTCTTTCTAGTTTTTATCAATAGTTAGAAGTTGAAATTTAGTAGTGTAATGTAGTTTGTCTCATTTATTGTTTCACTAGTCTTTAAATTTTCAATTAGACCGATCAGTGCCATTATAGTTCTTGCCATTTTATGACTAGTTTATCGACCCATGGTGTTAATGAATGTTCCTGAAGATCCCTTCTAGTTGATAACTCATCCTAAACTAAGTGGTCGAATACTCCATTCATACAATGAGTCCTTTCTGTATTTTTGCATTTATCTTCTCTTAGAATAATGAAGTACAAAATTCCTCAAAATGTCATCACAAGGATATTTTTCTCCCAAAATTGAGAGGTAGAGTAACTAAGCATTTCATTTAGTTTTGTTTTCTTAATAGATTAGGCATTAGTTGAAATTTCACTTTCAGTTTTAGTATTGTATTTAGTTTTGTTTCCGTAATAGATTAGAGATTAGTTACAATTTCACTTTCATTTTTAGTATTTTGTTTAGTTTTGTTTCTATAATAGATTAGACATTAGTTGAAATTTCACTTTCAGTTATTAGTCCATGATTTGGAAATAATGATAAAATAGGAATAGAAACTCTGTTTTCATTTCTTGCTTAAACTTTGCTTCCAAGTCTTCCTTAAAGATCTTTTATTTCTCCTTTTTAGATTCTTAGTAGTCTTTATAGAAGATGGATTCAGGATTTTGATAGTTACATTGTAAATCATTAAGGAATAAAGGACCAAAAACCCCCAAAACAACATAAAACATAAAATGAACGAATTAGGAAGGGTTATCTAGCACAAACAGTGCACTACATTTCATCAGTTTACAATACCCAGATTGATAATTTATGAAGATCAATTTAGGACACTAAATTGACCAGACAATTCCTATCTTAGAAAGCTTTATGAATCTCCAAATGTCATGAATAACTTTGAAACCTTGCTCACAACGAAAGAAGTTTTCTCATTAGAAAACATTTATTTTGGGGTAAAATGCCTCACAAATGGTAAATCTAAGGACATTGAAGGTTACCAAGCGGAAATCTTAAAAATTGGAGGTCACATCCTCATCCCCCACATCCACAAGCTTTTCAATCAAGCGGTCAAGCAAGGGTTCCCTAAACCATGGACTCAGAGCCTCGTTATCCCTATTTTTAAAAGTGGGGATAAAAATAACCCCTCTAATTATCGGACAATTATGATCGGCCCTCTCTTAGCCAAGTTATATGGTATTATTTTGGAAAAGAATTTGAGCATATGTTTTGAAAGTGAAGGTAAGCGGGCTAAAGGCCAAGAAGGTTTTATAAGGCATCACTCAACAACGGACCACCTCGTTACGCTTAGGATAATTTTGGAGGAATGTCGCAATGATAAATCCAATCTCTTTTGTTGCTTTTTGGACTTTAGAAAGGCTTTCGATACGGTTCCTAGAAACAACCTATGGAATAAGCTAGAAGAGCTAAAGGTTCCTTTCGAGTTGAGAGTTGCCTCTATAAGGCTATACGAGAATGTAATTGTCAATCTAAAGAGAAATGAGGGGTGGTCGAAAGATATTAACTGTAATATTGGAGTTAAACAAGGTTTCCCCCTCTCCCCTACCCTACTTGGCATTTACATCGACAAGCTAGAAGGTTGTTTAGAGGAAGCAGGTTGTGCTGGCAGGATATTAGTTAGGATAGTCATCATCCTTCTTCTCTATGCTGACAGTATCATTCTTCTTGTAAGGTTCCCATCTAATCTTGATAAGCAACTTAGACTTGTTAAGGATTTCTTCTCTACCATGGATATGACTGTTAACACTGAGAAAAAAAAAGTTATGATTATCAAATCCAAGAAGGACACTTACACTAATTTTATGTATGACAATAGTAACTTGGAGGAAATGTCTTCTTACAAGTACCTAGGAATTGATATTCATCACAAGCTCAACTGGAACTATAGCATTGAGAAAAATATTAATGGGCAATGGAAATCTTATTTTGGTCTTGAAAATAATTGTAAACATAAAACCTCATAATGTGGGATAGAAAGAAGTTCCTCTTTGAAACTTTAGTCGCTCCAGCTATCTTATATGGATGTGAGGTTTGGGTTGCAGCATCTCTAGAGAATCGTGTAGAAATATTGAGCAAATCCAGAAGCGTTTTATAACGTATAACCTCAAAATTAAAAGTAATACACCCTATCCTATTCTCCTTATAGAAGTGGGTCTTCCCCTATCGAGAGACTAGCTATGACTAGGCTTCTATTGTACAAGCACAAACTCAATAACATAGGAGACCATAGACTTCCTAAGCTAGCTTTAAATTCTAGCCAAAACCACCTAAGGCTCAAATGAGGTTGGTATAAAGAAACGAGGGCCTGGTTAAACCATTGGGAGATCAACAAGAATGTTGCATTGAAAAATATTAATAACATTAAAAATATTGTTACTTCTAAGTTCAAAGAAAAAATGTGGTGTTAGAAAGATTTAGCAGCTAAAAGAAAATTAAGATATTATAACGAGGTCATCAACCCCACCCTAGAATATCAAAAGTATCTCTTTGTTTTAACTAGCTCAAAGAAGAAAATTAATGTATCCAAGATTAGAACGAACCCTCATGAGCTCCATAGTGAAACGGGTTGTTGGGCAGTTCCTAAAACACCATGGATGGAAAGGATCTTCCATCTCTATGGAAATATGAACATCGAGGTGAAAATCGGTTCCTCTTAGAGTTCCCCATGTACAACCACATTAGATCTCGGTTTCATAATCTTTGTTGCAATACTAACCTTCCTATCCTTTTACGATGTCAAAATTATAGTGAGCTCGGGAGGCTTCTCTCCAAGCTTTTTGAGCATAGGAATAAAATCTTAAATCAAACTAAATAATTCGTTTCTTTAGGTCCGATAGACCAAAGTTTGGTCTCAGTGGACATTAACCATCATCATCATCATGTTATTCTAGAGAAATTATATTATTTCTTCTCCTTTTTCCTCACCAGTCAAATATGGCCTTTTTTAGCAATTTTCCTTATAGCCATTAGAAGGTATTATCTCCCTATTTAACTTTCCTTTATGATCTGATTCTTCGTTTTGTCCTGATGATGAACCACATAGGTTAGTTTGAAACGCAGGTACCTAAATATTCCAATGTGATTTCTCCCTAAAATGTTTCAAATATTCAAAAATTATATTATTATAAAACATTTTACATATATAATATTTTATCTTACTTTATAATTACTTGAAATTGTGATACCTTTAAAAAAAATGTTTTTCTTCATGACTATGCATTCATTCATCAAATTTTTTTTGTCACAATTTTTATTTTTAATGATATATGCCTTCGTAGACTTAGTAGTGAAATCCTTGCGCAGAGATGGGTCACTTTCCCCATAACAAGGGGGTCTCATACACCAATTTGTTCATGCCCCTACAACTGTGGTAGTATTTCAACTGCTTATAGTGAAGTACGGCACCACCGAACACTTTCTTTTCACCAATACTTATGTTCATGGACTACGCCTTAACATTCGATACTTAGTTTATTTTTCTTCACCAAGTATTATTATTATTCCTTTATACTAATGAATGCACATACACATTCATTATCCACGGCAATTATACATGAAGAACACAATTGCACAGTGTAAAGGGGAGGGGTAACTCCCTAAACAATGAGTCTGCCCAATTTCAATATATTATACAACTTTACAATTTTACAAGTATACTTGAGAAACCCCAAGTTTCATACTTAGCAAAATTTACAACCGGCAACACCTCCGTGTAGCTAACTGTGTTCACTGTTCAAACGCACGAGTTGTCTTGCTCGAGTCGGGCGGGCGTGCCCTCACGCGGACCACCAACCAAAACTCCAAACCCGAACTTTGTGTCTTCGTTCACCCGGCGGGCTGCCTTCGTGCACCCTCCATCCACACTTACGATCGTCGGGCGAGCACCTCACCGCGCTCTCCACCCGAGTCACCAACTAGCAAGCAGGTGCTCTCACGCACCGTGCCACTCGAGCCTTCAACCGAAATGTCAACTGCACTGGTAGGCGTCTTCACCCAAGACTTCACCTGCGTTCACCCTTGCATGACGAGCGGGCACCTTCGTGCGACCCACGACCCACGCCTTCACCCTTCACCAAATCTGTGTGCCTACAATGTAGAGCTGCCCGTAGAGCGGGTTCATAAAACTGCGCCTTGTTGTGGCCTCCTATCACTTCGCACTTCCTTCTTCGATGTAGAGCGAGGTCCATTCGAATGTGATGCCTTTCGCTCCAACACGTCCAACAATATATACGAGCGGTTGGGCAAGTCGAGCTACCCCACCGACTTGTCCACTGCATGCACCGATACCCTCACTTCATTGCCAAGTTGGCCTCCATTGTTGGTCGGCCAACAATCCTTTGCCCGAATTGCCAATCTCATGAGGTCAGCCCGTGGGTATCACCAACTCATCCTCATGCTATAAGTTAACCATCACTAAGCCTCCCATGCACAATTTTCATGTGTTCCTTCACACACCTTTGCCTTAGCTCGTCGCACTTCGCTCGGTGGTAGTAATCCGGACCGCAGGTCCTTACAAATTTGGTGTCGGACTTGGCCATGACCTTAAAATTGGATAATAATAATAATAATATATGTGAACAAAATAATAATTAACTTAACTTAATTAAATTTAAAAATATTTTTAAATT
>APFE031134560.1:37404-50030 GCA_000404065.3 Pinus taeda
CCCTAGAATCCAAAGCTCTGATACCAAATGTTATGAAACCAGCTCAAGAAAAGATAGAAAAGATAGGTCAATGCCTTATAATTCAGCCTCTTCGAGGGGGGAACCTCCTTTACATTACACAAATGAACAAATATTGGATGATACAAATGAAAAGACCTCCTTTCTATATATAGGATTCTGAGGGGTCATAATATAATCAGAGTCGACATAACAATAATAATGTAAGGGCATAATAATAACAATAGTGGGCTTCTATGGGGCACAATAGTAACAATATGGGCACTACATGGGTACATAAATATACAAGGGGGTTGTACTAATAACAATAAGGGGTTACACTAGTAGTATAGGGGCCTAACAAGAAGTATAGCATGAGATTTTTTTATTTTTTTTAAGATAATTGAAGCAACACTGGATTTATAGCTGGACATTGTGCTGCCCAAGCTTTGGAGCAGTGTGGGATTTATAGTTGGAAGTCGTGCTTATCACCCTTTACGCAATTCGCCTCAGTGTGGGCCATCATCATGGATTTGACCAGAGAAAGGGCGCTACTCTGAGTCGACGTCGACTGAGTTGGCCCGTTAACAGTCATGGAGAGTTGCTTGAGGTGGGATCCAACCTGTGGAGACATGTGGAAGTCGAGATGGCATAATCGCTCGCAGATCTCAAGAAATCGAGAGAGATCGAATTGCTTGGATTGCTCAGATCCTGTGATTGTCGAGCAGTTAAGCCGGCGGTGTGTGCCGAGCAGTCAACGAATTGCACTCGGTGTCATTAGAGCGAAGGAGTTGAGTGCTTGAAATATGTGATTTTCACTGGTAAAGAAGGATTGTCGATTTGACGTGTGCCGATATGTCAAGTGTGTGGTGAAGTGTAGGAGGTCGTGTAGATCGTCGAGGTGAAAATCTTCTCCTCATTTTTGTGGTGGAGGTCGAGCTGATGGTACAGTGAAGGTCGAGCCGACGGTGCAGTCGACGATCTAGCGATGGCAATTTGCCCAATGTTAGAGCTGTAGCATTTATTTGGAGCTGGAGGGTCGTTAAGAATCAGTTTGGAAGAAATTCAAGAGGCTCTCTCCATACATTGGGATCTTGTCCCATCACCCACAGATTAATGATCGTTTGGGTGTGTTTTAGTACGAAGAATCTCGCAATTTGGCAAGGGGTGTCTGCTTTGTTGGAAAAAAGAGCAGTCGATGGGTGCAACCTCAAAACCTCCTTACTGCGTACCTTTGCACGTGGTGGGAAAGCGGAAGGTTGAATTCATCGAGTAGTCGGCGTTGAAGGCGCAACGAATTTCCTAAGGGTCTGTGTGATGTATCCACTTCTCCTAGAAGAAAGGTGATATTCCCCAAAAATGGATGATATTCCCTAAAAATTGGCAAATTTTAATGTTAAATTACATTTTTTTATTGAATATTCACCTACATTCTATATGTATCAATTTTAAAACTAAAATAGTCGCCTACAATACTATATATAGGAAAAATATTAAATCCTTAAAAAATTCCTTGAGTCATTCTCAAATGTTGCTACACTAAACCGTTCCACGAACCATTTATGATAAGAATCATTTCCCAATATGTTCTTCGCTGCAATGAATCCTATGGGGAAGTCTCACCCAATCTGATTGATATAAATCCTTGCGAAGTCTCACCTAGTTTGATTGATATAAAGCCTATATTCTTTCAGGAGGTAGCCTTATTATTGATAGAGCATATTTATCTCAGTCACAAATTTTTGAAATATCCTAGAATTCGACCAACAACAGTGAAATCAGTTCTTTGACCTTTACACTATCTATTGGATTCCAGGATATTCTGAGACTCTGTAATCGATATGAGTTCAACATTATTGATAATATGTATGATGCAAATTCCCTAGCGATTCTTTTAAATATTGGTTTCTCGTTCCCATTTCCACTAATTTAGAATGAAAGGCTAAAAAGATACAGTATCCAGACATATATCTATTCCCATATTCAGGCTCTCAAAGTATAATGTGGTTGATTTTGGAGATATGTCTAGATTAGGTCCCCCTTTAAGCATATACTAGCAACTAATGCATGAAATTATATGACTTACACAGTTATATCTCATGACATCTCCACTCCTTGTAGCTACAATGACCTTAACAACTGCACCACAAGTATTTCCTTCACCAATATTGTAGCCCTGTTAAAGCCTGAATGTGAATACATCATTCATTTTGTTAGATTGGGATGTTGTGAGGGTTGATGGAAAGGCATAAGAAGAAAGAAAAATATGCACACAAAACAATAATTTTATTCATGAAAATTCTCTCATACACAACTATACATAGATTTTGTGTCTCTTAGTTGTCACACACTCACATTACAAAGAACTAACTATGGGTATATAAGGACCTAATTTACTAAATACGGAATCATGAAAAACTCTAACTTGACTGTCCTTTTTCTCTAGCTAACTTATACTTGACAAACTCACACTCAAATTCATTAGGGCCCTCGTACAATCACTGATACAAGAAAACAAACTAGTATTTGGTGTCAACAAATATGACCACTAATATACCCTGAACAAGATACCAACTGACCTACTAGATGATGCAGTGCACTTCAGAACTCCAGTTGGTCCACGTACCCTGAACATATTTATTGGTACTTTTGCTCGCAATCTGTAGCAACAACAATTTGCCTCTAGCAATTAATCCTTCTCCTTTTGGCCACTAAATATGGCTCCAATTTGTCGTATCGCTGATCATTATTCCATCAATGGGTTAACACATAAGGTCTTCATCAACTTCCCACTCACTTCTCCTTATTCCTTCAATATTGAAACACTTTGGGACTTCTTCCCACTTCTTCCTTCCTCTACTACTATATGAAGAAAGACTTAGGGCATGGAGGTTTCCCACGATCACTGTCAAAAGTCCTTCTCCAACAGTCAACTTAGGGCTTGTTCATAAGCCAACTTGGCTATCGTTATTCCTTCAAGAATAATCCCTTTGGCTTCACCAAGTCTACCATTCTTACAACTATTAGAATCCTTATATGTTTTCTCTTAGGATAGCAAAATGAAGATTTTCCTCCTCTCCATTTATATGTCTCTATGGGTGTAATGAATAGTCTTTGAAGGGAACCTCTAAAAGCCTAACGGACTTGTAGTCTTTGTCACAAGCCCACACTTGACACAAAAATAAATTCACTTCTCCCAAACTACAAGCATTCTCTTGTTGCTCTTGGAAACCCCTTACTCCATTAATGGTTCTCAATCATCTCCAAGTGCCAAGTCATTAAAAAAATGCTTAGTTTCACACCCACAATCTTGGGTACAAAGCCCACCTCTTGGGTACTTAGTTGAGAAAGCACTTTTGTGGTTCTTAGCCCTCCACAACCTTGTATCCTAGGTTTTAGAGGACCTCCCATGCTACCAATATCAACAAAGTCGACTTAACTCAACTCTTCTCTCCATGCATTACATTCATATGGGAGTATTTCACTATGTCTGATACTCCCCTTTAATTATGATCGTGTGACTCAACATAACTTAATCATGACTCAACATGAATCAATTGTTTTTGTTAAGCTTACAATAAAAAATGAATCAACTATCACTTAAACATGCCTACTGATGTAAGTCTTAGCTAGACTTACAACAACTCAAAACTTTTACAATGTTGCATTTTCTTTTTTATTTCTTCCAAATTCTATACCCTCAAAACTGCTTCATTATCTACTGCACTTTCTTATTGTCGACTCCACATTTCTTCACTTGATGCAACTACAATATTTTTTTTACTTCTCTTGTATTTTTTCCAAGTTTGTCTTCTACATATTTCTCTGCAAAGATTCTTTCAACCATGGAATTATACCACAACTCTTCATCTTCAAACTGTGTTCTTTTCTTTTCTTCTTATGCTTCATGGCCCTCATCTTCTTTCTTCCATATTTATTGATAGAAAAATATTTTCTCTTATTGACTCCATTGCTGAAATATAGTTTCAATACTTTCTTCTTTGTCTTTAGGAAATTTCGTGTCCTTTCCTGTATCCTTTTCGTCATATTCTCTTTCATTTGTAACAGTAATTGGTTTGTTTTCCTGTTTGCCTGCACACTCAAAATTAATGTTAAAAACATCTTCATTATGCTCTGCAGTGAGAGCTTTCTCCTCTTCCTCTCCCTTCTTTAACTTCTCTTTCTTACAAACCTTTGTTGTTGCAAACATATTGTCTTCCACTTGGCTTCCAAACACAATTGGGCTTCTCTCACAAAAAAACAACATATCAATGTGGTTATGTTGCATCATGTGCAACCATTCATCACCAATTAATGGTTCTTCATCAAATTTGACTAATTTCAATTGTTGGATTGACCAAACTACTTTCTTCTCTAATGGTAGCTTTATTTATGCCATACTTAGTTGTTGTTATTTCACACACTACTTCATGAGCAGTTTCAAAATTTTCTACATAACTTCTTGCTACAGTGGTAGCTTCAACCTTCAATTCTTTATAAAAAATTTCACTTTACATATGTCCACGATCAATCCCTATTTCAAAAATTAGACCAGAATTTTCATTAACATAATTTTCTTCCACTGTATGGTGGGATATTCATGCATGCATGTGCTCATTAACAATTTCAACTTCACCAAATTCGTTGGTTACTACTCAACTCAGCAATTCACATTTTACTTTGTAATCATCATCTACATGACTCTTGTCACAGTGGGATTCACCATCATCTTTACAATCCACATGAATATGCTCTCGCTCTAATTCACACACAAAGGCTTCAACTTCTCTCTTTGTAATATTTTTTGCAGCTTCTTCACCCATATGCTTGTTTGCATGATGGGCTTCACTTTTATAGTATTCATAACTATCATCCACCTTTGAGTGGGATTATAGAAGCTCTTTTGAAATCTAGGAGCCTTTCACATCTACTCTCATATTTGCGACTGCCTTTTCTATTGATTCTTCAATAAATTGTGACACAACTTGCCATTATATGCCACTTTCCTTTGTACCAAATTATGCTTCTAGGATCTTCCATACTTCTTGGGAAGATGTATATTTTTCTACCTTGCACAAAAAATTAGCATCCAATGCCTATTTTATAAAATCCAATACTAAAGCATCACATACTTCATCAATGGGTTATTAGATCGATATTTAATTAACTCTTTATATCGAAGAAAAGTTTGAATTTTTACAACCAAAGAATAAAAAAATTTACCACTAAACTTTAGCAGTGTTACCAAATCCGTCCTCATACATGCATCTTTGATTTGTTTAGCTTCATTCGATTCTCTTGTAAATTAATCGGTCAGGGTGAGAGCTTCTATGAGATCTCCAAAATAATCAGACTCTTCTTTTCGATTTCTTCTTTTAATCTACCTCAGTCTGGCTTTGTGACTAATGACTATTGTTTGTCTTCTGTATTCTAGCTTCTTTCCTTATTGCATGAGGCTTATTTACATATTGCATGAGGCTTCTTTCCATATCACCCCCTAAAAATAAAATATGGTTTTTAATTTGTGCCCTTGTAAGGCATAAATTTCACCGAAATCATGTACACAGAAAGATTTTTCTAAACCCAAATCAGTATCATGTTTGAAAAACCAAAATAATTTTGTAGAATAGTGAACTTTTACAAGGCCTACATCTCACTATTACAAAATGAGAGGTTAATGACTACACAACTAAAAAATTTAGTCACCACAATTATTTCAAGTGAATTACTACTAAATTTGAACAATTTTAAGTGACCCAACTAAAAATGACTAATTTAGTCTACGGATAATAATTTACCCAACTAAAAGTGATTGACTTAAATGACTAATTTAGTATAAAACTAAAATATATGACTACATAATATGTGAAAAACTTAAAAATGATTAACATAAATTAACATTATATTCCAAGAATAAAAATATGACCAACTAACAAGTACAAAGTATGAGGTGTAGACCAATTGGCTTGCATGGGGTTTAGTCCCCACCAGATCACAGGGTCAAACTGCATGGGGAGGGGTTAAGGAGTGAAAGCCACTTTGGGGGAATTAAAATTCCTAAGGGGTGTCCAAGCTTGACCAAAGACTTACACAATCTTGTTGATAAACATCCCATTGTGGGTGGATCGGTCTTATTCCACCCAATAAGCAGGTTGGCCCCAGCTTAGGCTTCGCCTTGCTAAAAAAACAATAATAATAAATGTTTGATTACTTAAAGAACTAGAATATCATCATGCCCAAAAGCATAAGAGGTTTTTATGAGAGATGTGGGTTGGCTACATGGAGGCTCCTTTGTGCTAATAGACCTCAACATGCGAACATAGGACAAGAGGACAAGGACTTATCAACAACAAGATTAAAAAAGTAATCTAGTACCTGACTGTAAATTCTTTTTTGTTAACAACTTACTAGAAACTTTATACATTACTAGATAATTTCAAATTGTTACATTGAGAGGGAGCTCTCTGGCCTAGTATGGAAAATATGTTGTAATTTCCTGTTAGTAATTTTTATTTTTATATAAACATTTTGACTTGGTCAAATTACATAAAAAAAATTAAGAAAAAAATAATTTAATTAATAATTAAAATAAAATTGAGCTAAAATAGTCAATTTATCATCGGGGTTCTAGGATTTAAGGGGTTTCCAAGCTTGACCAAATCCTTGCACAATCTTGGTGATAAACATCGCATTGTGGGTGGATCGGTCTTATTCCATCCAATAAGCAAGTTGACCCCAGCCTAGGCTTTGCCTAGTTGAAAGAAAACAATATAAATAAATGTTTGATTACTTAAAGAACTAGAATATCATCATACCCAAAATCATAAGAGGCTTTTATGAGAAATGTGGGTTGGCTACATGGAGTTTCCATTATGCTAACAGAACTCAACGTGTGAACATAGGATAAGAGGACAAGGACTTATCGACAACAAAATTAAAAAATTAATCTAGTACCTAAATGTAAACTCTTTTTTGTTAACAACTTACTAGAGACTTCATACATTACTACATAATTCTGAATTGTTGCATTGAGAGGGCACTCTCCAACCTAGTATGGAAAATATATTGTAATTTGATGTTCATAATTTTTATTTTTATGTAAACATTTTGAATTGGTCAAATTACATAATAAATAATAATAATAATAAGAAAATAAGAAAAATAAAATACAATTGAGGTAAATAGTCAATTTAACATCATCGGGCTCCAGGTTTGCGATATATATATATATATAATATATATATTATATATATATATATATATATATAATATAATATATTATATATATATATAATAATATTATAATATATTTAACTAACTTCCTAGATCCATTTTAAACTCTGATTCACCAAGTATCTAGAGGGATTCAAATCTCCTTTTCACTAAATGAAGTTTGAACCTCAAGAAATTTGATTCTTTTTAACGCTTGGTAGATCTTGAGTCAAGATGGATCTAAGCTAGAATAAAATCCATGAGCATCAGCCCTCCTGTCATGTCTATCCAAGTGTATTCCACCTGTAACTATGTCATCTCTACCCATGGTTGATTCCTAAATGTCCCTACTTCTAAAAGAATCTAGACAATAACTGTAGTAACCTCAACTTATTTTTCGTGAGCTCTGGCAGGCCCTTCATGTTCCTCAATCAACCACTCATTTTTTGCCTTGCAACTCACAATTTATACCTTTACTTTTCCTCATTGTATCTGCTAGATTAGGAGAACACCCCTCTCCTTGTTGCTTGACTAATCTCTGCCATCCTACCAAGGTCTCTTCATCTAAGGGTATCTACATATAAAGCCAAAAAATCTAATGGCCATATCAGGAGGAATAAAGAAAAAACATGCAACCACTCTACCATTTGCTTGAGGAAAAAAATTCAATCCATATTAAATTCCAAGGCCACATATATCATCTAGCCTCGTAAAAAATTAAACATTTTTTGCAAAAATTCAAGACATTGTTGAGTGCCAAATATTCTTATGTGCACACTAAATCCTTTCTCCTTCGAGTATGTGAGTGTAACTTCCTAGTGTGATGATTTTATTAGGGTCTTCAATTCATTTATTATATTTAAAAATTATCATGGAAAATTGTAGAACCTCCTAGCCAGCCGATCAACCTCTGTAATTATGCGTACCAATTGGCATATATAGCAAACAATTGAACTATTAACGTGAAATTTGACGAGAATGTGACACAATCCAAAAATGTTTGAATATTATTTAACATCAAACAATCTCTAAGACAAAATATACTTCACGTTTAATAAATTTCATAATTGGATATGACGAGAACCTGCAAAATTAGTTAAGTAATTTATTGATCCAAACCTTTTCTTTGTTGAGCTTAGGGAATAGGTGATCAACATGCAAAAGGTCATATGTCCTAGGGTATGTACTGAAAGACAAACACCAATGATGGTAAATAACAAATAAACCATGGTCATAGATGATTGGAAGTGGGCAGGGAGAATCTATTAACAAAACATTCATCACCCAAATGGGTTGTCTAGTTAAAGCTACAACAAACCTGTAAAGTATACCATATTATATCACATTTGAGAATAAAATATCGTTATTACTAGAACATAAGAACAAGAATGATAGTTCATAAGAAGGCTACTAATAAGAAGGAGTATCACCTCTTGCAGCACCTCCATGAACCATGGCACACCTCCATGAACCATGGCACATTCGTTAGAAATGAATTCACATAATTATATTCGCAGAGAAACATTTAGTGCTCAAAATTGAGGGAGAAAATGTATAGTTGGTATTGAATAAAAGCACAAGATCACCTTCTAGAATTCTCCCTTTTCGATGTAGTTGGAAAATAGATACCCAAGAATAAGCAACACCTCTTGCAACACCTCCATGAATCATCACACATTCATAAAATGAATAGGAAAAATTTCACAGCCTAATTCAATGGACAAAGAACTGGCTTGGTTCATCAAGTTTGTTGTATAGATGCACAGTGCTTGTTGTTTCCCTTCACTATTTCAAACCCCAATTTGAGAAATATGGGAAGCAATTTCATTTCCACCAAATGAAGAATCCAAAAATACACATGCAACTTGCCACAAAGCTATGGTCTAGCAGTTTTTGTGGCTTGGGATATGATATGTATTATGTATTGCAGTTGAGAGTGAAAAACATTAAATGTTTTCCAACTAATGTTAAATTAAAACTATCATTAAACTTGCATTGAATTCAAATTTAAAACTTATTATCTTATGTTTTAACAAAATAATACAGTTTTCGCACCAATAAGAGGTCGAATCTAAAACTTTGGAAAAGATTTTGCTTAATCGAATATTTATATTAAAACATTGAATAGGATAGTTCATCAAATCACATTAATGTTGAGTCAATGGCTATAAATTACTATATTCCCTATGATGTCGAAGGCAGGGACTAAAAATTGCACATGTGTTTATACCATTTAACCCATTCACTTCAAACACGACATTCCTCTCGCCTTTTCCATGCTTACGCATTGCACTTTTCTCCCCATACCATTGCATTCCATTTCACAATGAATTCTTCGGGAATCAATGATTCGAGTAGTTGGAGTTTACGCTACGTTGTAGGCAGTAAAAAGGGAGCAAACCGTCGATGCATACACTCAGTGAAGGAGTCAACACCTAGCTTGAGGGAAACGAGAATGCAAGGCTTGTGAGACACGAAAACATCAAAACAACTAAAACTAGAATGGAGGTTGTATTTCATTGAGAGACACGAAAGCATCAAAACAACGCTGGAAATGGCATAATATGGTCTTTGATTGGATTCACTTGTAGTGAGCGTTGGAATAAAAACATGAAGAAAAGTGTCTAGTGTATTGTTGGGAGCAACAAGCTCAACAAGATCAAGCCAGAGGATAGATCAAGATACAAATAATAATTAAAAATAAATAAATTATTATTAATTATTTCAACAAAGTCAATTTTTTGTATGTAAATGTAAATGGGCATATGGTTGTAAGACCTAGTATAGCATGCATACCCTAGGTAAATACAAGCAAAGTTTAGGTTAAACCTTAGCGATAAAGAATGTCCGAATAATAAATACCCTAGATAAAAACTTTGAAGAATGTAATGACCATATTGACAAACATTATAACATGTATATATACATATCATATTAGAACAAGAATATATATATATATATATATATATATATATATAAAACACATCAATAACGACCGAATAGACCCTAATCCTGAAAGTAATTTGTTCTTATATTACGATTAAACTCATGCACCAAGTGTATTTTACTTATGGTTTGCATTTAACCAATTACATGTAATGTGCAATTCCATTTATTTCATGGAGAGATATTCTGGGGTTCAAATAATAGGACAACGTTACATAATTTTTGGCATACATGATCCTTCCGGAGATAAATTTGTTGGTTATACGAATTAAGGTTTAACTATACCATGACCCACTTCATTAATTGACTTTACCTCTAGATAACCCTTGAATCTCCACTTGCTATACTCTAATGCTTCGGTGGAAAGCTGCTAAAAAACAATCTAACGTATTTTACACCATCCATCTTGTGGGAAAGATCCAACAGCTCGTGTTCAATCTCACATAGTATTAAACATTTCAAAACTTTGGCATTGAAGTGTACACCCTTTTTTTTCACTGAAAATAACATCAGTCAAATTTCATACAAAATAAAACCTTTCTTAACTACCTTCTCTTGTATTCACATGTACAAGGTTTTATAGAATTCTATTAATCCAGGAAAAGCTAAAATGTATTTATCTATAATTTTCATAAATAGGTAAGGAAATTTAGATCTAGACGAGATCACTCCACCCTTCCATGAGACTATTATGTCTAGTGCCCCGGAGCTCTCACTTTCCAAAACAATTGGCTAGTAATAATCTCAACATGTTAGTTCTCACTCCACCCTTCCATGAGACTGTTATGTCTATTGCTCCTAAGCTCTCACTTTCCAGAACAATTTGCTAATAATAACCTCAACATGTTAGTTCTCAAGCATTAGGACTGCCTATTCTAGCCCTAATTCATAGACCTGCGTGTGAGTAGGTTTCAATGGATTGTTGCCCAAATAAAGAAATTTCCCTTAGACATCATTATTTTAACCTTCTTCTATCCTTGCTTCCTTCTGGTTGCTAACCCCATGTTTTTCACTCTAAGATCCTTTTCTTTTATCTCCAGGGAATAAGAGAGAATGTAACTTCCCCAATTATTTGGAAGTTTAATTAGTTTAGGGAACTAGAGAATATGAAGTTTAATTAGCTTTTGTATTTTTGTCCGTTTCCAAATTCCACCCAAAAGTTCTTTTTGAGTAACAAAAACTTTAACATATAAAGTTCCACTATGTCTTTCCTTTAAGCCTATAGTAAAAGTTAAATATAATAAATGTAAATAACTAGTTTAGACTCATGTTAACTCCGGAACTATCAAGCCCTGGATCAAATCTCTAGAGGTGAAAATCTGTTTTTTGAGTGAAAAACTTGAGGAATGGTTTGATGCCTCTGGTCGCTTGATAGATACGAAGTTAAGACGGATCGTTTCAGTGGTGTGTGGCCAAAGAAAATCTAACGAACATATGATTAATTTTATCAAAAATAGGGAAAATCATCTAATATTAATATAATCATTTTAAATATGGTAAATATGTTTGAGATTAATCTAATCATTTTAATTTTAAATTTGCTTAGTTACTTGACTTTGTTGAGTGATAAATATTGTAAATAACATTAATTATGAAAAATGATGAAATGAAATTTTTGAATGTAAAGTGACAATGTAATAATGTTGAATGATAGAAATGTGAATAATAAGAATATCATAAATTACAAATAGTTTTCATTGTGATTAATGTCAAACTATTTTCTTCTATTATTCTTATGGTCACCCTTGTTACTTTTTTAATCTTTTCATATCAATTATATGAAAAGGACACGTTAAACAATATATCATTTAAATCTTTAGGTGGAGATATTGTAGTAAACATAATACCTTACCAATATTAATAGGTTGAATTACTATAACACAAAAATCAATGTACATTGTTAGTAGCTTTTATGCTTACAGTGAAATCAATGCACAATATTAATCCAATCACTATAAAATTATTGCACCATCACACATCTTACTATAACACAAAAATCAATGTACATTGTTAGTAGCTTTTATGCTTACAGTGAAATCAATGCACAATATTAATCCAATCACTATAAAATTATTGCACCATCACACATCTTACTATAACACAAAAATCAATGTACATTGTTAGTAGCTTTTATGCTTACAGTGAAATCAATGCACAATATTAATCCAATCACTTTAAAATTAATGCACCATCACACATCCAATTACATCAAGTCGGAAATAAACATTTGCCCCATGGTATTATTAATTATTTGCCCCATGATATTTGTCTAATGGTATTATTATTATTAATAAAACATAATTTTTGAGTTTTCTTTAAATAATATAAAGATGTTTATGGAATAAATATAAAAGAAGTTTTATTTATTTTCCATACCTCTAGTTTATTTATAGTTTTATTTATTTACCATTCCTCTGGAGTAAATATCAAAAAAGTGTTATTTATTTACCATACCTCATATAAAAAAAGTT
>APFE031134560.1:50532-73359 GCA_000404065.3 Pinus taeda
TTTAATGTTTATTTCTATAATACAATATATAATTACATGGTTGGATCAGTGCATTCATCAACACCCTGATGATGAATTGCTCTATGACTAAAACATAAATGGAGTAAAATAAATAAATAAAATTGAATGTAGTTGAAGACCAAGAAATGCAACAAGTAGTGTCTTATGATCTAATATTGTCAATTTCCTACAAAAGACTTGTTATTCTAGAGAATTTATATTATTATAAAACATTTTACATATATCATTTCTAGTTTTAAGGTTTTTATTTCACTTTATACTTACTAGAAATTGTTATACCTTTAAAAATATATATGCTTTTCATCCAATATTGGTGATCACCTACAAAAGAACTTAATCTTTGATAGAAATAAAAACTATCTCTTTCTAAATGAATTAAAAACTAATTTTCTTCCTTTATCTAGTATAGACAACATAGAAGGCCTCTATCATAATTTTACTACAACCCTCTCATATTCTATTAACAAGTTCTCAATTGAAGTTTCAAGTAATTAAAGAAATAGAAAAATCGACCCATGGTATGACAAAGATTGTAAATGTGTGGGGAGAGCAATTAAGGAAGTTGTTGATGAATCTCTTAAAATTGGCAAGATAAAAATATACAAAGCCCTAACTAAAAGGAGAAAAAAGGCACTATATTCATAAAAGACAAGAGAATCTCTTATACATCTCTAAGGTAGCTCCTAAGAAATTCTGGAGGCATAGTCTAACTAGGAAAACTAAAGATAATAATGAAATTGCTTTACACGACTCAAATTCTTGTTAAGCCTCAAAACTGCTCTTTCCCTAGCAACAATTCTCATCCCTTTTCTTTGTTTTTCCATGAAGAAAATGCATTCTTGTCATCAATGACCAGTATATAGTGCCTTAAGGAGGACATTTAGTGATTTACATGTTATGCTTTTATGTTTTGCTATTTGAATAAGTTTTTGCATATTAGCTATGAAACGCAGCCTGTTCTGCAGCTAATCGGTTGTTCCACGGCTAACTCCATGCTTTAACAGGTTCCAGATGTCATAAGGAGAAACTAACTACATGGGCAGCTTGGAAATCATCATGACATGGACCATGTCCTATTCACCTATCCCAGGTAGACAAGGAAGATGGTACAAGACTACGGTCAATGGAGAAGTCAAACATAGAGACTGAAGGAAACAGGACTCTATTTCGTGGATAATCAACACATTTCACAGTGATGGGAAGCATCATTCGAAACAACTTCTGAACCCACAGACTCCAGCAACCATATGTGTAACCAAATCCAATAGCCATTATCTTGGATTTATGTCTCCAGCAGCCGAGGAAGAAAATTATGTGTGCATGTCTTCTACGTATTTTTGGTTGTAGCTTATTTTTTTCCACAAACAGTTGCATGATTTTCATATAAATACCTGTGTAAAGAACTTGGAAGGGGTTTGAATTTCCTCATGTATTAATCCATGATTTGGAAATAATGGTAAAATAGGAATAGAGACTTTGTTTTCATTTCTTGCTTAAACTTTTCTTCCAAGTCTTCCTTAAAGCTCTTTTATTTCTCATTTTTAGATTCTTTGCAGTCTTTACAGAAGATAGATTTAGGATTTTGACAATTACATTCTAAATCATGAAGGACTAAAGGACCAAAAACCCATAAAACAACATAAAACATAAAAGGAAGGAAGTGGGAAGGGTTATCTAACACAAACATTGCACTACACTTCATCAATTTACGATACCTGGATTGATAATTTATGAAGAGAAATTTAGGACACTAACTTGACCAGACATTTTGGCGTCATTACCAGAGAAGTGTAACTAGGTAGCCTTATCTCTTACATTCAAAACAAAAAATCAATGGCATGCATAGAGAAAGAGACACTAGGGGTAGATTTATAGCTAGGGGCAGAAGTTCGATTCCTACAACACCACCTACTCCACCGAGAGCAAGAAAAGGCACACCTCCATCCCAAAATCATACTCCCAGCCATAGGACTCCTGGAATACCAAGGGAAGAAATCCAATCAGAAGTATCTCCTACTTCATCTTCCAAGACAGTCCAAAGAGAGAAAAAAATTGAATCTCTAATGGCAGGGATAGCCTTTTTCACCTCCACAAGAGAGCCCATTGTAGTTGAAGAATTAGGAATACCTGGTGAGGAAGAAGAAGTAGAAACTCTCTCCCATAGTCCATTAATAGAAGAACCAGAGGAGGAGGGAATAACCTTGCAGGTTGAACCCTATACTGACTCTGAAGAAACTATAATGGTAGAAGAGGAACAAGATGGAGAATTCTCACTGTTCGGAGGAGGGGGTAGAGGGAGAGGTAGAGGAAATAATGGAGGAGGTAGAGGTCATAATGGAGCAAGCAGAGAAAATAGGGAAGTAGATAACTCTTTTGGATTCCCTATAGTGGATGAGGAAACACATGCCACAATGAAAAATATATCACCATCTGTCTTCCCAAACTTCTATGGGTTGAGGAGTGAGGACCCTGAAACATTTTTGTTTAAGTTCGAAGTCTTGTGCAGAACTTATGACTATCTAAAAGACTCTCAAAAACTTAAATTGTTTCCTTCAACACTGAAAGAAGTTGATTTGAAATGGTTCATGGGGTTAGTCACTCAATTCATTAGAACATGGAATGACATGAAAAAGGAATTTTTTGATAGATACTTGGATTATTGCATGCCTACCAATCATAAAAATGAGGTGTTCAAAATGATGCAAAAAGAGGATGAAAACTTAAAAGCTTTTATTGAGAGATTCAACTATAATTTGAAAAGAGCAAAGATGAACAATTTAGATGAAGAAACTTTGAAAGCTCTTTTGTTAAAGGCCATTAGAGATGAGTGGATAGATATCCTTAACATGATGGGAGAGGGAGATGTCTCTCAACTTCCATTGAGTGATATAGGAGATCTATGTGTTCATCTCTCAAGAGGGAAAGCTAAAACAGGGATAGGGCCAAGAGATCCTTCTCTTGTTAGAGCAAACAAATCTACAGCTGGATCTGTAAGTAGTGAAGAAATTGGAAATATGCTTGATGAGTTTAAAATTGACATTCAAGGGAGCCTTAGTGAGCAACTAGACACCCTTAAAATTCAAAACAAGCAGAAAACAAAGGTTGATGCTTTAGCCATTTTTTGTCCAAAATAGAGAAAGAAACATGCTCTAAGGGAATGCCCCTTAGATGCAAAAATTGTAGAAACTTGTATGATTTGTTTGGAAAGCCATGAAACCAAGGGTTTTCCTTCAATCCTAGGTCTTAAGGTTGTCTTTCAAGAGGAAACAATTTCAAATTTTGCAGAATCTCTTTTCTTTGCTACAAGAAGACCTTGGTTGGGGACACAAAATCAAGGATTTAACAATCAAATGTACCTTCAACCTCCACCAAATTGGAGTTCTTGGCAGCATCCTTGGCCTCAACCTCAACCTCAACCTCAATCTCAATATCAATCTCAACCGTGGGCACAAGGGGTACAAAATCCCTATGGTATATTTGCTCAATATTATCAGTATCCTTCATCCTATCAAAATTATCCTCCCCCACATAATCAGCAGCAAAATCAGTAGCCATAACTTCAAAATCAGTAGCCACAACAACCTCCACAACAAAGCCAAAATCCCCAACTCTTACTGCCATTTCAGCAGAAACCAAATCAGTTACCTTCCCAACCATTACCAAACCCCAACAATAAAAACCCTCATAATGCTTACATGGTAGAAGGACAACAATTTCCAACTTACATGATTATTCCTCTAGATCTTAATGATGTTCAACTAAGATCTGGAAGGATATTAGAAAAGGAAAAACCTTCTATAGTTATTCAAGAACAAGAAAGTTATAAGGAAGTTTCTATAAAAGTCAATAAAGGTTTTGAGGAAACATCTGTCCAAAACCAAAACATTGAAAAAGAAAAACAAAAAGAATCAGTAAACACAACTCCTATCATTGAGCAACCGACATCTACTTCTACACCTCCTTTTCCTGAAAGACTACAAATTGATAGAGGGGTAGAAAAACAGATCTTGTTGCCCAATTATGATTTTCTAGATGAATTGAAGAATGCATGTATCAAAATTCCTTTGCTACAAGCCATTAGAGAAATTCCAATTCTAGCCAAAACAATAAAGGAGTTGAGCATCAAAAGACCGGGAAGAAAAGAAAAAGAAACAAAAAGAATTCACCTGGTAGGAAAGATAGCAGACATAATGATGGAAAAAATTGCCATGCAGAAATATGTGGATCCAGGGAGTCCAATTGTCAAGACACATATAAATGGAATTGAAATTCCAAATACATTGATTGACTTAAGGGCAGCAATAAACATGACGAGTAGACAAACTATGGAGCAGCTTAAACTTCTCAATATTCTTTACACACCTACCTTACTGCAACTTGCAGATAGATCAATAATCAAACTAGATGGTGTGCTAGAAGATATTTAAGTATCCTTATATTCTTGGGAATATCCCATTGATTTCATGATCTTAACTCCCAAGAATAATCTAGGAGGACACCCACTCATATTAGGAAGACCTTGGCTGGCAAACAGTTGATGCTTTTATTAGTTGTAGTTCTAGTGACATGTATATTTCTGATGGTAACTCAACAAAGAAATTTACTCTGTATCCTCCAACAAAATAAATCATAGAAATGGATTACAAGGAATGGATTGATGATGAAGATGATATTCATCCTCTCTTTACTATGTCAGAAACTAGTGAAGGTAGTCAAGTTTTGAATACATTAAAAAATTTTGAAACATCTTCAGAATATGATCATGCACAATTTCAAGAAAAATATAATGTTGAATAATTTTCATCTAGGGAGATGTCTCTTTATTCTATGGAAGATTTTGGTAGCTCTACAATTGAATTTTTCCAAGTAGAACATTGAACATAAACAAAAACTTGGAGAACCTACAACAAGAAGAGTTAACCAAAACATTACAAAAACATTCTACTGCATTTTCAGGTAAGAAGTATTTCTCATTCTTGGATGGTTTTAGTGGTTATAATCCAATTCAAGTGGCACCTGAGGATCATGATAAAACCACATTTACTTGTACATGGGGAACTTTTGCCTACTGAGTACTTCCTTTTGGGTTATGTAATGCACCTGCAACATTCCAAAGAGTAGTACTAGATTTTTTTCCTGATCTAATACATGATTGTGTAGAGGTGTATATGGATGATTTTACAGTCTATGGAAACACATTTGAAGAAGCTTTAGAAAATTTGGAAAAAAATCTTAAAAGATGTAAAGAAACAAACCTTTCACTAAGCCATGAAAAAAAAATTATGATGTTTACAGAAGGTATTGTTTTAGGACATCACATTTCGGGAGATCGAATTAAAGTTGACAAATCTAAAGTTGAAGTCATCTCTAAGTTATCAATTCCAAATTGCCAAAACGATGTTAGAAGTTTTATAGGATTTACAAGATACTATAGAAGGTTTATAGAAAACTTCACTAAAATAGAATCTCCACTCTTCAAATTGCTTACAAAATATTGTGAATTCAGTTGGAATCCTAATTGCCAACTAGCATTTGAAACCTTGAAAACAAAAATTTTTGAAGCACCTATTCTAAGAGGTCCAAATTGGAAACTTCCTTTCCATATTTCCACAGATGCTTCAGATACAGCTCTGGGAGTTGTATTGGGACGAAAATATTTGATTCCTTATGTCATTTACTATACAAGTAAGAATTTGACTCTCACGGAGTTGAATTATATTGTGACTGAAAAGGCACTTTTAGTAGTTGTTCATGCAATTAATAAGTTTAGACACTATATAACAAGCTATGAAACCTTTGTTCATACAGATCACTCTGCAATTAGATATTTGATGAATAAACCTATTACTAATGGCAGAGTTACAAGATGGATTTTTCTTTTGCAAGAATTCAACATTACTGTGCTAGATAGACCTGGAAAACAAAACACAGTTGCTGATTTCTTGTCTAGGATTCAGAATATCAAAGAAGACTCTTCGGTTGAAGATACGTTTCCTGATAAATATCTTTTTGTAGTAACTACTCAAACTCCTTGGTTTGCGGATGTTGTTAATTACTTGGTTACAGAGAAGTTACCTTCACATTTGTTTCCTCTAGAGAAAAGAAAGATTATTCAAGAAAGTGCAAGATATTCATGGATCACTAATGAATTGTATAAAAAAGAGTCAGATCTTATGATCAAAAGGTGTGTTAGGGAAGATGAAATGCCTAATATTCTCAAAGCATGTCAAGATGAGCCATGTGGTGGACACTTTGCTGATAAGAGGACAACCTAAAGATGCTAAAGAATATGTCAGGAGATGTGACAGCTGACAAAGGGTAGGGAAACTTGCTCCCTCAAATGAAATGCCATTACAAACTTAGGTACTTATTGAATCCTTTGAAAATTGGGATTTGGACTTTATTGTACCCTCCATCTAAGTAGAAAACAGTATATATTAGTATGCACTGATTATGTTACCAAATGGGTAGAAGCCAAAGCATTACCTTTTGCTAACGAAAAATCTGTAGTTAATTTTCTTTTTGAGGACATCTTCACTCTTTTTGGTGTTCCAAGAGAAATTGTGATAGATCAGGGATCACAATTCAAATCCAACATGGTGGAAAGGCTTGTGGAGGAGTACAACATCAAGCACAAGAAATCTACTCCCTATCATCCACAAGCAAATGGTCAAGTGGAGTCTACAAATAAAGTGATTGAAGGAATCCTCACCAAGACTGTGCATTAACATAAAAGAGATTGGGCAGAAAGGCTTCTTGAAGCCTTATGGGCCTATAGAACTACATGGAGGAACACAACAGGACATACACCCTATGAACTTGTTTATGGGAAACAAGTCTTGTTCCCTATAAAGTTCCAAATCAGAACTTTCAAGACGGCAGTCTAGTTGGGATTGGATTTATCAAAGGTTCAAAAGCGTAGTGTGGAGCAATTAAATGAACTTGTTGTAATCAGGAAAGAGGCAGTTCAAAGGATTGGTATAGTCCAACAACATAGGGCTAAATGGAATGATAAATACATCAAGGACAAGAGGTTTCAAGAGGGAGATTGGGCACTGTTATTTGATTCAAAGTTTAAAGATTTTCAAGGGAAATTTCAATCTCATTGGCTTGGGCCTTATGAGATTGAAAAATTCTTTAGTAATGGAGTATTGTGGACCAAAACAATAAACGAAAGTCAAGCTCCTCTTCTTGTGAATGGTCATAAATTAAAAATATATCAAAAACCAGTTTCAAAGGAGGAGTTCATCAAGATCTTCCAGAACAATTCTGAAATGAAGTTAACGAAAAAGAATCCTTCTTCTCCACCAACTTAGTCTTTATTTTTCCTATCTAAAAAAAAATGTATAAGGTTAGAAACCAATCATTGATTGGCATGCTTATACAAAAAATACAGGGTGAAAATCAGAAGTTTCTAACATCCTATATTTTCCATTTCCTTTATGTAATAAGTGGTGACAAAAAGCCACAGTCACTCTGCATTCTACAAAATTCATTCTCTCATCTCACTTTACTCTGTTTTTCTTTTACAGTTTCACTTCTTTCCATTGCCATATTTCACCAATAAATTTTTCATTTCCCAGTATTTCTTCCATCACCATTTTCATTTATCATCTTGTCTTACATCTTATTTTATTTTCACTTACACATCCATTTGCATTCCATTCATTCATAAGCCATATTTTACTTTATGTTTCATGTTCTGCAGCTAATCTGATTCTGCAGCAACAATTTGTTTATCATTCCAAGCACAAGTGTCTAGTGCATAATAAAATCATGTATGCAGGGAATTGAAGAAAAATCAACTTTGAAGACCAATCATGCCTAAAGTACCTGAGGATCAAACATCAAAATATTAGCAAGCGGAAGGTAAAGTTTCCAAAAGTAAATGCAAAAGTTTATTTCAAAAAGAAATTTGAAAACAAAAGCTTGTATAATATGTATGATCACATGTCTCCTTAGTTAACCATCATGTGATTTGACTGCCACGATGTCTCTGCCATATCTTCCACCTTCAATGACAAATGGTCCAATGATTTCTTCATAAATGATCTTCACTTCAAACTCCATAACTTGTACTTAAACGGTCCTCCATAGCTACACCTGTTAAAGTTCAAGATAATGATGTGACCTACCTATCTACGACTCTCTAAACCCCAACTGTTTATTTATTACATGCCAACTCTTAAGTTTTTCTCTCATATTCACATAGCCATTTCATATATACAGTCTTTATGTTTCCATATCCACAGTCATTCTGTTTTCATATATCCAGTCACTCCATTTCCATATATGCAGTCATTCCATTTCTTAGACAGTGAGAGTAGTTTTGAAGGGTAACCAAGAACAGAGGATATGGGGCTTATTGTCATAACTAAGCCCGTAGGGGTAAAATATATGGAGGGGTATCCGCAACTTAAGGGGATGTTACAGATGGCCGGATGGTTATGTTTTATCGAAAATTTTGACTCCAACAGCCATCTGTGCAACCGAATCCAAGAGCCACCATCTTGGATTTATGTCTCTAGCAGCCGAGGAAGAAAATTTGGTGTGCCTGTCTTCTACGTGTTTTTTGTTGTACCTTATTTTTCTCCACAAACAGTTGCATGATTTTTCTTATAAATACCTGTGTAAAGAACTCGGAAGGGGTTCAAATTTTCTCATGTATTAAGCTCAGACTTACTGTTATGTAATTTTAAAAAACTCATTTTCCTATTTTAATATGAAGATCGCATGTTTTATGGATATATGAAAGAGTTTCTTGGAGATTGATTAAGCACGCATAACTTGATCGGTTGTAGAGGGCCCCTCCACTGACTGAGGTTTTCTTTTGTTTGTTTTGTCTTTTCTAGTTAAAACTGTAAATTCATCATTTCTTCTCACAGTGTTCATAATCATTTTTGTACTGACCTTGTTTATAATGTAACTATTATCATTTCTTTACTAATGCAGAATAGCTTCTTTCAGTACAAAATAGCTTCTTTTTATTCAATTTCTTTCTAGTTTTTATCAATAGTTAGAAGTTGAAATTCAGTAGTGTAATGTAGTTTGTTTCATTTACTGTTTCACTAGTCTTTAAATTTTCAATTAGACTGATCAGTGACATTACAGTTCTTGCCATTTTATGACTAGTTTATCGACCCATGGTGTTAATGAATGTTTCTGAAGAGCCCTTCTAGTTGATAACTCATCTTAAACTAAGTGGTTGAATACTCCATTCATACAATGAGTCCTTTCTGCATTTTGCATTTATCTTCTCTTAGAATAATGAAATACAAAATTCCCCAAAATGTCATCACAAGGATATTTTTCTCCCAAAATTGAGAGGCAGAGTAACTAAGTATTTCATTTAGTTTTGTTTTCGTAATAGATTAGACATTAGTTGCAATTTCACTTTCAGTTTTAGTATTTTATTTAGTTTTGTTTCCGTAATAGATTAGACATTAGTTGCAATTTCACTTTCAGTTTTACTATTTTGTTTAGTTTTGTTTCTGTAATAGATTAGACATTAGTTGCAATTTCAATTTCAATTATTAGTCCATGATTTGGAAATAATGATAAAATAGGAATAGAAACTCTGTTTTCATTTCTTGCTTAAACTTTGCTTCCAAGTCTTCCTTAAAGCTCTTTTATTTCTCCTTTTTAGATTCTTAGTAGTCTTTATAGAAGATGGATTTAGGATTTTGACAATTACATTGTAAATCATTAAGGACTAAAGGACCAAAAACCCCCAAAACAATAGAAAACATAAAAGGAATGAATTAGGAAGGGTTATCTAGCACAAACAGTGCACTACACTTCATCTGTTTACAATACCCAGATTGATAATTTATGAAGAACAATTTAGGACACTAAATTGACCAGACAATTCCTATCTTAGAAATCTTTATGAATCTCCAAATGTCATGGATAAATTTGAAACCTTGCTCACAACGAAAGAAGTTTTCTCATTAGAAGACATTTATTTTGGGGTTAAACGCCTCACAAATGGTAAAGCTAAGGACATTGAAGGTTACCAAGCAGAAATCTTAAGAATTGGAGGTCACGTCCTCATCCACCACATCCACAAGCTTTTCAATCAAGTGGTCAAGCAAGGGTTCCCTAAACCATGGACTCAGAGCCTCATTATCCCTATTTTTAAAAGTGGGGATAAAAATAACCCCTCTAATTATCGGACAATTATGATCAGCCCTCTCTTAGCCAAGTTATATGGTATTATTTTGGAAAAGAATTTGAGCATATGGCTTGAAAGTGAAGGTAAGCGGGCTAAAGGCCAAGAAGGTTTTAGAAGGCATCACTCAACAACGGACCACCTCGTTAAGCTTAGGATAATTTTCGAGGAATGCCGCAATGATAAATCCAATCCCTTTTGTTGCTTTGTGGACTTTAGAAAGGCTTTCGATATGGTTCCTAGAAACAACCTATGGAATAGATTAGAAGAGCTAAAGGTTCCTTTCGAGTTGAGCGTGCTGCTATAAGGTTATACGAGAATGTAATTGTCAATCTAAAGAGAAATGAGTGGTGGTCGAAAGATATTAAGTGTAATATCGGAGTTAAACAAGGTTTCCCCCTCTCCCCTACCCTACTTGGCATTTACATCGAGAAGCTAGAAGGTTGTTTAGAGGAAGCAGGTTGTGCTGGCACGATCTTAGTTAGGATAGTCATCATCCTTCTTCTCTTATCTGACGGTATCATTCTTCTTGTAAGGTTCCCATCTGATCTTGATAAGCAACTTAGACTTGTTAAGGATTTCTTCTTTACCATGGGTATGATTGTTAACACTGACAAAACAAAAGTTATGATTATCAAATCCAAGAAGGACACTTACACTAATTTTATGTATGACAATAGTAACTTGGAGGAAATGTCTTCTTACAAGTACCTAGGAATTGATATTCATCACAAGCTCAACTGGAACTATAGCATTGAGAAAAGGATTAATGGGTCGTGCAAATCTTATTTTGGTCTTGAAAGTAATTGTAAAACATAAAACCTCATAATGTGGGATAGAATGAAGTTCCTCTTTGAAACTTTAGTCACTCCTGCTATCTTATATGGATGTGAGGTTTGGGGTTGCAGCATCTCTAGAGAATCGTGGAGAAAGATTGAGCAAATCCAGAAGCGTTTTATAACGTATAACCTCAAAATTAAAAGAAATACACCCTATCCTATTCTCCTTATAGAAGTGGGTCTTTCCCCTATCGAGAGACTAGCTATGACTAGGCTTCTATTGTACAAGCACAAACTCAATAACATAGGAGACCATAGACTTCCTAAGCTAGCTTTAAATTCCAAGCCAAAACCACCTAAGGCTCAAAACGAGGTTGGTATAAAGACACGAGGGCCTGGTTAAAACATTGGGAGATCACGAGAATGTTGCATTTGCAAAACATTAATAACATTAAAAATATTGTTACTTCTAAGTTCAAAGAAAAAATGTGGTGTGAGAAAGATTTAGCAGTGAAAAGAAAATTAAGATATTATAAGGAGGTCATCAACCCCACCCTAGAAGATCAAAAGTATCTCTCTGTTTTAATTAGCGCAAAGAAGAAAATTAATATAGCCAAGATTAGAACGAACCCTCATGAGCTCCATAGTGAAACGGGTCATTGGGCAGTTCCTAAAACACCATGGATGGAAAGGATCTTCCATCTCTATGAGAATATTAACATCGAGGTGAAAATCACTTCCTCTTAGAGTGCCCCATGTACAACCACATTAGATCTCGGTTTCATAATATTTGTTGCAATACTGGCCTTCCTATCCTTTTACGATGTCAAAATTATAGTGAGCTTGGGAGGCTTCTCTCCAAGCTTTTTGAGCATAAGAATAAAATCTTAAATCAAACTAAATAATTTGTTTCTTTAGGTCCGATAGACCAAAGTTTGGTCTCAGTGGACTTTAACCATCATCATCATCATCATGTTATTCTAGAGAAATTATATTATTTCTTCTCCTTTTCCTCACCAGTCAAATATGGCCCTTTTTATAGAAATTTTCCTTATAGCCATTAGAAGGTATTATCTCCCTATTTAACTTGCCATTATGATTTGTTCTTCGTCTTGTTATGAACCACACAGGTTAGTTTTTAACGCGGGTACCCAAATATTCCAATGTGATTTCTCCCTAAAATGTTTCAATTATTCAAAAAATTATATTAATTATAAACATTTTACATATATCATTTGTAGTTTTAAGATTTTATTTTACTTTATAATAAAATAGAAATTGTTATACCTTTAAAAAAAAATGCTTTTCTTCATGACTATGCATTCATTCATCAAATTTTTTTGTCACAATTTTCATTTTTAATGATATATTCCTTCATAGACTTAGAAGTGAAATCGTTGCGTGGAGATGGGTCCCTTTCCCCATAACAGGGGGGTCTCATACACCAATTTTGTCACGCCCCTACAACTACGGTAGTATTTCAACCGCTTACAA
This sequence comes from Pinus taeda, assembly GCA_000404065.3. Taxonomy (NCBI): domain Eukaryota; kingdom Viridiplantae; phylum Streptophyta; class Pinopsida; order Pinales; family Pinaceae; genus Pinus; species Pinus taeda. The sequence goes on from APFE031134560.1 coordinate 62,998, forward strand.
TGAAGTACGGCACCACCGAACACTTTCTTTTCACCAATACTTATGTTCATGGACTACGCCTTAACATTCGATACTTAGTTTATTTTTCTTCACCAAGTATTTTTATTATTCCTTTATACTAATGAATGCCCATACACATTCATTATCCACAGCAATTATACATGAAGAACACAATTGCACAGTGTAAAGTGGGGGGGCAACTCCCTGAATAATGAGTCTGCCCAATTTCAATATATTATACAACTTTACAATTTTACAAGTATACTTGAGAAACCCTACTTAGCCAAATTTACAACTGACAACACCTCCGCGTAGCTAACCGCATTCACCGTTCAAACGCACGAGTTGTCTTGCCCGAGTCGGGCGGGCGCGCCCTCACGCGGACCACCAACCAAAACTCCACAACCGAACTTCGTGTCTTCGTTCACCCGGCGGGCGGATTCCTTCGTGCACCCTCCACCCGCACTTACGGTCGTCGAGCGAGCACCTCACCGCGCTCTCCACCCGAGTCACCAACCGGCGGGCGGGCACTCTCACGCACCGTGCCACCCGAGCCTTCAACCAAAATGTCAACCGCACTGACAGGCGTCCTCACCCAATACTTCACCTGCATTCACCCTTGCATGACGAGCGAGCGCCTTCGTGTGACCCACGACCCATGTGTCTCTCCGGACAATGGGTAGGCGCCTTCATGCAACCCATGACCCATGCCTTCACCCTTCACCAAATCTGTGTGCCTACCATGTAGAGCTACCTGTACAGCGGGTGCATAGAACTGCGCCTTGTTGCGACCTCCTATCACTTCGCACTTCCTTCTTCGATGTAGAGTGATGTCCATTCGAATGTGATGCCTTTCACTCCAACACGTCCAGCAATATATACGAGCGGTTAGGCGAGTCAAGCTGCCCCGCCGACTCGTCCACCGCGTGCACTGATGCCCTCACTTCATTGCCAAGTCACCCTCCATTGTTGGTCGGCCAACAATCCTTTGCCCGAATTTCCAATCTCATGAGGTCGGCCCGTGGGTATCACCAACTCATCCCCACGCTATAAGTTAACCATCACTAAGCCTCCCATGCGCAATTTTCATGTGTTCCTTCGCACACCTTGGCCTTAGCTCGTCGCACTTCGCTCGGTGGTAGTAATCCGTACCACATGTCCTTACAAATTTGGTGTCGGACTTGGCCGTGACCTTAAAATTGGATAATAATAATAATAATAATAATAAGATATGTGAACAAAATAATAATTAACTTAACTTAATTAAATTTAAAAATATTTTTAAATTTTCATATAGATAATAATTATTTATTATATTGTTAAAATACTACTAACTAATTTAATTCTTAATAAATTATCAAACTATTTTAGGCTTAACCTAACTTATAGGTGATATAACCTTTCTATGGACAAATTTTCTTGTATTTTTTGGCTAATTTTAACTAAAATGCGGCAATGTTTTGAAAAACTTGAATTTGGTAATTTTTCGTTAATTTTAAGTAAAATCTAGGAGATATTTTTAAGCACTTGAATTTAAATTGTATAATCTATATAATTTGAATGCCCCAGGGGTTTTTAAGACTGTTGAATCCATGTATGTATTAAAAAATGAATTTAAAAATATATTTGATGTTAATTTAAATGATCATTATCCACTATAATTTTTAATGTAAATTTTTTGAAAAGTATGCTTATATTAAGTATTTAGATGTAGTTTAATGTAATTAACTTTGAAAATATTATTGATTTTTATATAAATAATAATGATTTATTATATCTATAATTAAGTTAAAATATAATAAATTATCTTGTAGACTATGTTCATATAATTATTTAGAGAACAATGTAGTTGATATAATTATAAATGCAATCTTTAAGTGAGATTTTTTTGAGGTTTTGGCAGCTTTTTAGCTCAAAAAATTTGTGGTAAAATCTTGATTTGTATTGTTTAATTGTATATATATGGATTCAACACCATCAAAAAACCGTGCGAAATTTCTATTGTGAAAAGTTCATTAGTCAAACTTATTATTTCAATGAATCCCTACAAAATTTTAGATAAATTAAATGAGAATGAAAACTTTTCAAAAAGTCCACTTAAAAACTACTCTAATATAAATAAATAATTTAACTAAATTATAAAATATTATAAAATTTTCATATAAAAATCATTATTTATTATCATATATAATAATTAATTTGTGTTTTAATAAATTATTAAATTGTTTTATAAGTAATGTATTTTATTAATTAATTTGGGAAAGAAAATTGTGAGTAGTTAGGTTAACAATAAATAAGGACACCCATTAAATAAGGTATAAGTGATGGATTTGAGTTGTCGAAAGTAGGTGGTTAGTGTAACTCATCAATTTAAGTTACAATTTTATAATAAATTTTATTAGAGAAATAATAATTTTAAAATAGTTTTTTTTTAAATGAAATTTCAAATAAGATTAACTTTTCTTAAAATTCAAGTGAGATATCTCTTAGAGACAATTGTGTTATCTACATCAACATAGTTGAAAACTCAAAACCATTATAGTGAAGTGAAAGCATTGTAAAAAGTACATGAAAACTATTGTGTTATCAAGATCAACATAGTTGAAAACTGAAAACCAATATAGTGAAGTGAAGGTATTTAAAAAATACAAGAAGGGAAAACATTATTGGTTGAAAACTCAAAACCAATATAGTGAAGTGAACACATTGTAAATTGCTCTTGCATAATGCCCCTGCACGTGACAGTCTCCATCATGTGTCGCCATTGTGTGAACTGCCGCCATGATACTCCAACATAATGCTAACACATCTCTGCACATTGTCGACTCCCATGACTCGAATTAGTTGGGTAGCTAATCCAACTGTCGCGCTCAAATCATAAGAATGCATGTCCTTATGCCATCACCAGTCTTTTCTCAGACCTCTGCCACAACATCGACTCGACCAAGAATCTGCTCCAAAACCATGCTCAGGTCTATGGAATCTCCATCCCCTCTGTAACATGTCCATCCAGTCCATGGTCTTGTTGTATAAGAGTGTACAACACCTCCATCGGCTCATATAAATATCTCCAAGCCACACTAGCACATCTACCTGCACAACATCCCTGCCTTGGCACTCCTCATTGAATGCCCATATGTCACCTCTACAAGTGCTCCTGCATAATGCCCCTGCACAAGACTGCCATTCTCCATGTCTCCAACCTAATGTCCATGACTTAAGTTGCCCATGTTGTCCAACCAAGTAGACCAATCACAACAATCAGTCATTCTGATCCAAGCCTGAAAATCCGGTCTAGTGAACTCGGTCACCCAACTATATCATCGTCACATGAGTCTCTTCCACCATTGCTCCCCCACTAAAGGTTCCACCAAGACTTCCTATTGGTCTCGACCATTAGAAGTCCACCCAAGTATCACCATACTCAAGTGTATGCCCTTTATCAAGATTCAGGAAGGCTGTGAGAAGATAAAGGAAGAACTCGAAGAACTCAAGGACTAATATGAGGATGTTGTAGATATGACAATGGTGGAGGATGGACTTGAGATCGATCAAGTTGGACCAACATCATGCATTTTGCATACATGGGTGGATGAGGATACTCACATGGAGGAGCCTCATGATGATGAAGTAAGTACTTATCCTTGTGTTTCAGTTGAGCTTTGGGTAGATGAATCGTATGCAAGGAAGAGCAAAGTCAGTTTGCCGATGCAAGGGAGGATCTCACCATGGATGTCTATGATGAGACCTTGTATGGAGAAGCAAGGACCATTAACTGTTGTAGGACTTGTTGGGGTTGTTTGTGACCTTATGGTAGAAGGTGAAAAGTCCCGTGACAAGGGAAGAACATGATGATCATTGCGGAAGAATGGGTCATGCTTTAGCCACATGGAGAATTGGCTAAGTGCCTGACATGACTCATGGATAGATTGGAGGAGGGCACACACTTGAATATGGTGATGCTTGGGTGTAATTCTCATGGCCGAGATCAAGAGGAAGTCTTGGTAGAACCTTTAGTGGGGGAGCTATGGTGGAAGAGACTCATGTGACAATGATATGGTTGGGTGACCGAGTTCACTAGACCGGATTTGCAGGCTTAGATGAGGATGACCAATTGTTGTGATGGGTCTACTTGGTTGGACAACATGGGTAACTTGTGTCATGGACATCAGGTTGGAGACATAGAGCATGGTAGTCTTATGCAGGGACATTTTGCAGGAGCACTTGTAGAGGTGTCACTCATGGGCATCCAATGAGGAGTGCCAAAGCAGGGATGTTGTGCAAGTGGATTTGCTGGTGGGACCCAGAGATGTTTTATTTATGAGCCGATGGGGATGTTGTGCACTCTTGTACAACAAGGCCATGGACTTGGTTGGATTTGTGAGCAGAGTATGGAGCATTCCTACTACATGGAGAGCTGAGGCATCTTGCAGAGACTTTTGGGCCGAGACATGTATGCTTGCTAGGATGTTGGTTGGAGACGATTTATAGAGCTCATGATGACATGAGGTTGTGACTTTCAGGGACTTCATATATGGTGGACTTAGAGGATCTGATGCATTGAGGAGCTGAGGTCAGGGACTTTGATGTAGGATGGGGTGCATACTTTTGAGTACATGTATGGGTGTGCTTGAAAGAGTGACTTGATGTGGAGGATTGATATGAGACACTTTGGAGTGATGGAGTTGCAGTGTTAATGATGCCTTGGTGGCAACACATGGGCATGGGTTGAGTCGAGACTTAACCACTTTTGACATGGGAGCTGATTTATCTATGATCATGGGCAGCACATGGATGATGAAACAGGTGTATACTTGTTTTTATGGTAGACTTGAGGGATGGCACATTACAGATATGATGGAGGTGGCTTCATGGACCTGGATGTGGCACATCGAAAGTCGGGTTTGATGAAAGGATCTCTCCATATTGAGGAGATGGACTTTATACATATGGATGATGATGTTGGGACAGATGCGGCTGATTTCATGTAGTACATTGGCACCAAACATCATGGACATCATGTTGCAAATGAGATGGAGACTACTTCATGGACCTGAGCATGGCTTACGCTTATACGGAGCTAGATTCTTGATCGAGTTGATGTTGTGACAGGAGTCTGAGAAATTACGGATGATGGCATGCGCATGTGCATTCTCATGGTTTGAGCATGATGGTTGGATTAGCTACCCAACTAGTTCAAGTCATGGGGGCTATAGCATGTGCAGAGATGTGTTAGTATTATGTTGGAGTATCATGGCAGTAGTTCACATGATGATGATACATGGCGAGGACGACATGATATGTTGCAGAAATAATGTAGCTTGAGATGGAGGGGCCAACCTTCCATGATGGGAGCAGCATCTGGAGATTGCGACGAGGTGGTTGATGATCATGGATGGAGATGACTTTCCGATGTATGACATACCAATGGAGTATATGCCTTGGTATGGATATCTTGGTGACGGATGGTTGCCGGGATGAGAAATTATCAAGGAAAACAATGATTTCAAGTGGGGGACAATGTGAGGACCACGAGCTGCGAGACACGTCTGTTGTGCGGATGGACGAGCTGCGGCCATGGTGGAATGTCTTGCGAAGCGATTTGGAAAATATGTGATGGAGTTTGAGTGGGTGAACTCTTATAACCATGAGGGTGGTCTTGAGTGCCTCGACTGATGAGCGGGCCGACGGGTGAACCGATGGGTAGGAGGGCAGTCACCCACATAATGGGTGGGCCGACATGTTGAAAACTTGGTTAAGATGACAGATGGGCGTTTGGTGGCAGGTCAGCTGGGTGACCACACAACGAGTTGGCCAGTGTATATGTGGATGGAAAAGTTGTGGTGGAGAGACATCAACCAATGAAGAAGTCATTTGAACTTGGGCGAAGAGTCTTAGTGAGAAGGGCGAGCTGAGTCTGCGACGGAGGTGTGAAGTTCTGTGGTGTGGATGTGCCTGCATGATGGGCAGAATAGGCACAGGTATCGTGCAGAATAGGGTGTTCGTGCAGAGCTGAACAACGAGTGAATTGGGATGGGCATTCATGCGGGGCTGAACGATAGGAGAACTGGGTAGGGCATTCGTGTAGGGCTGAATGACGACCGAACTGGGTAGGGCATTCATGTAGGGTTGGACAGCTAGTTGGTGGTTTGTGCAGGATGACATAGTGAGGGCATCTGCCAAATGAAGGGTGGTTAAACTAGAAGTTGTGAACGGGAGTTTGTGTAGGTGGTACTACGTGCAGCCCATCGAAGGAAGGGAGGTTGAAACCGTGAATGAGAGTTCGGGCGAGTGCTGACACGGGTGAGTGTGCACCCGCTGAACGAAGGAACGGTTGGGATGAACGATAATGTTGGGCAGTGTAACACAGTGAGGGCATTTGCTGAATGAACAGTGAATGAGCTAGGTGAAGAAGTGTAATGGGTTGTGAACGAAGGTGACCAATGTGCAGACGTGCCAGGTAGCCGTGCACAGTGACACGGGTGGGCGCCCAAGTTGGGCAAACGATGGGACGAGCTGAACGAATGTGTTCAGGGGTGAACGAAGAGTTGGGTAGAATGTGCGGCAACCATTCGGAGGTGCTGACGAGGCTGGGCAACCGAGATTACTGAAGTTGTAAAATTGGCTAAGTGTAAATTTGGGGTTTCCTCCAAGATTTAGCTTGTACATGAAATTTATATATCTTGATATACGGGCAGACTCACATCGGGGAGTTGCCCCTCACTTTATACTATTTTGCATTTCTATATGTTAATGTTGTTATGATGAATGTTCATGGTTTTCATTATCTATAAAGGATAAAATAATACTTGGTAATGAAAAATAAACTAAGTACGAATGTTAGGTGTAGTCCAAGATCATAAGTATTGGTGAAAAGAAAGTGGTCGGTGGTGCTGCACCTCGCTATAGTGTGGTTGGAAGAGTATCGCCCTCTGCACACCTCGCACGATCCTTCGAATGAACACCCTACTTGGTTACTCCAACTCACCCAAATGTTTGGTCTATCCGTCGTTTGATGGGCGCGTCCTCCGTACGCCTTGCACGATCCACCACATGGATGCCCAACTCAGTCGCACCTTTACCCGGTTGTCCTACACACCTGTCTACTCGACACCCTCCGCGGGTTGCCTAACCTATCCATTTACCTCACCCGGTTTCTTTTGCTCATACTACCCATCGTGTGGGCACATCCACACAACTCAACCACAGGTCCTCGCACTTCTCTCCAACACTGCAGGTTCTCCTTCGTTCGAATGCTTCTCCACAACAACTTGTTTGCCTACTTATACGTTTTCCCGCTCGTTGTGAGGTCGCCCAGTCGACCTACCACCAAACGCACGTCCGTCGGCTTAACTCATATTTCAACATGTCGGCCCTCCCTTGCATCGTTCGGCCGCCCACCTGTTCCATCATTCGACACCATCGACCACTTTCTCTTCACCAATACTTATGATCGTGGACTACGCCTAACATTTGTACTTAGTTTATTTTTCGTTACCAAGTATTATTTTATCCTTTATACATGATGAAAAACATGAACATTCATCCTAACAACATTAACATATAGAAATGCACAATAGTATAAAGAGAGGGGCAACTCTCCGATGTGAGTCTCCCCTTGGAAGAGTACCTCCAGTGTAGATGTACTCCTGATTGGATGCCCATATGCCACCTGTTAGCTACCTATACCAATAGGTTTCATTTTTCATGATTGGCAGGGGAAGTGCCAATATGATCTACTTTGGTGATACAAAGATCTCATATTCTTGTGGAAGAAATATACTTACATTTGATTGATGCTGCCCTACTTCTGAATGGGTGATCCAACAGCCTAAGCTGGGTCATGCCATGTTTCAATTTTTGTTGTAGATTAGAGAAGGAAATATGTCCAAATAGCTCAATCTTGGCAGGTAAAGTAGATAGATAGAGAATGAAGGTTCCCAACTGCTTAATCTGGGGCCTTGGAAGCATAAGGGTAGTTTTAGATAGAAAATCAAAAGAAAAAGCCAAAGGAAAAGAAAAGGCACAGAAAGGTTTGCAAGTCTAAGTGCACCCTCCTTGGAGTAACAAAAAATGCTAGGCAATAGAGTGGGTAGGTAGATGGGGTTGCAGAAAGCATGGTTTATGGCATTTCACTGGCCTAAGCAAAGGTAAAAACATGGTGCCAGTGCAAATTTCCTATTTCAGCAGTCTTACAGCAACTTAATGAAGCATGTCTAACTTCCAGATTACCCCCCATCACATTCATGGCTAACATCCCTATGCCACCTATGTTCATGAAAGAAGTCAAAGTCTTTTGTTGGTTCTTGTTTCTTTAAGAGCCACACTTCTTGTGTAAAAATTCTTTTCATTTTGATCTACTTCCTAAAAACTAAGTTGATTTCATATATTAGCTTAGTATTTTACCCCCCTCATCCACCTTTTTTCACTCATATTAATTACTAATCTATCACTATTTAACTCCTTATACCCCCTATTCCCCCTATTACTATGTAAATTTGGCAAAAAACCCAAAATATCTATATGTCCCCTTCCCCGAGAATTATAGCTCTATGTATCGTTTTGAATGTTTTCAAACGCTAAAACATTGAGCGCGACCCAAAGAGCGCTGGAAAATTAATCTTGGGATTAATCCGGGATTTTCTTGGATTAATAACCTAAACCCTCTTTGTAAATAAACCTGTGTAAAATCCCATTTTAACACGTAACTCTGCAAAAAACCATAAAAACCCACTTTTTATAATGTTCCGCCGAGCACACATTTCAGAGAATAATAATATTTTATTTGCCTCGCATTCCATATTGTCCTTGCATCTCATCAACCCGTCGATCGTCAGATTTGGGCTTTCCCATCCGACGGCCCACATTCATATCGGACGGGCCCCGATCACCGAACCTTACCGCCCGAGAAACTGTCAGAGGGTGACATCAGGCCTCTGCCACGCGTCACCCCCATATTTTCTCGGGCCGTCCTCTGACAATACCATGATCGTATCCAGAGTGGTCCGAGAAAAACCACTTACCGCTTGTGCTTTACCGTCTGCCCACGTCACTGCTACGTCACGCCCACGTCAGTTTGACTCGGTGCCTTGTCAGCACCCCCGCCCGCCAGCGCTCCGACATGTCTGCCACCTATGCAATCCCCGTGGACCACTCACAGGTTGCCACGTCACTCGATGACATCATGCTGACATCACCCGACCCTGACCCCACCTGATGACGTCATCTAAAAAAAGCGCCAATAACCCAAAAAGTCCATATTTTAGCCAAAATTCGTGTGTTTTGTCACTTTTGCCAAAAAGATTGTTGCTCACCTCTGCATGCAAATTACGACCATCTGTCGCCAACCTGCAGAAATCGACCCAAAGATCGTTGGCGCCTTCAACCCACCTGCATTTGTGACCATTGCCGGTAATTCACCAGGTATTTATCCAAAGCATCCCCTCCGCGCTTGGTTGTGTCCATAATTCTCCAAAACTGAATTAAAAAGAGTGAGGAACCTTGTATTTACCAACAAATCCCTGGTGACCAGCATTTGTTTTCAGTTGTAAGGTCGAAATTCACCTACTGAGCCCACATTTAGTCACATTTTCCTAAATTCACAGTTAGTCCGCGCATTCGTGGACTTAAAACCTGAGTTGCACTAATTCACCGGGAAAACAATGCTACTAGTCCCTACGTTTGCTCAATTAACTCTCTTTTGATCATTGTACACTATTATCACCACAGTTTACCCCATTTTCCCTTACAATTTGCCTTACTTTTGCAAAAATACCCCTCTGTGTTGTTTTGCCCACTGAAACCAGTTCTAGTACAAGTCATAAGTACTACTTAACCATGGAAACACCAGTAGCCCTGAATATTCAACCTCTGAATGCCCCACACAAAGAGCTAGAGTGGAAGGCCCTGGGTGATAGAGATTACCAGATGATAGACTCATCTGCCATGAGATCCAAATTTAATATTCACCTGCAGAATGAGTTAAAAGCCTAATATCTTAGTGGAGCTGATATATTAGGGATTTGGGACTCCAACCTGCCCATTTACAATCTCCCTCAAGTCAATGTCCTCCCAGACTTGATAAATCAATGCCGTTCCAGCTATGATCCATGTCAAAGAGCTGTTCTCAGCCCCTCAGGCTCAATATTGTTCCATATCACCCCTGAGGCCATTAATGAGATGCTACACTTTCACACTGCAAAGCCCCTAACTCCTCTCTCCATCAATGACTTGCTAAAGAAAGGGGGCAAGCTGTCCAGTGCTCAGATCATCAAGATTAATCAATTATTTGTTTAGCCAAAATTTGAAGCTGTGAGCACCACCCCTCCTATAGGATATCAATATCTCAATGAGCTGGGCAAA
>APFE031134560.1:74215-123703 GCA_000404065.3 Pinus taeda
GATTTGATCCTAGAGACCCTCAAACTGCAAACCAGTTTCCAATGGGTACCTTATGACCCTAATCATTTCATTTCCCTCAGGAGGGAAAAATACAAATTGGGTGGCTATGCTCACGTGAGACTACCTCATATTGAGAAATATGCCAATTCATTAAGCTGGAAAGAGGGCACTCTAGAAGAGCCAATGACTAGAGAACAAATGCTACAAAGAGTAGCAAAGAATATTGAGAAAGAGGCTGACTTGGAAACTTGTGGGCAGGTTTCCTCTTCCTATCAAAGGCAACTTGGAGCAGCTGCCTGATCCTCTACAGCCCAGCAGCAAGCAGCCAGAACTGTTCAACAAGAATCAAGCAAGGATAAAGGGAAGCAGATGGAGTAGGAACAACCACCTCCTATAGCAGAACAACAAGCAGAAAAGAAAGTAGTACAACAAGAAAAAGGGCAAAAAGAGGGGCAGCCAATACAGCAAGAAAAAACAGCTGAAGCCCCAATATCCACTGAGAAACAGGCTCAAGAGAATGTGCCTCCTAGGCAAGAAAAGACAGTGGAGGCCTCAGTGCTGCAAACTCCACAGAAAGAAGAAAAGGAAAAGAAGAGGGATAGAGAGCAGGAGACTCCCCTCACCACATCCACAAATCAAGGGGAGAAAAGGCAGAGAATGAATCCCCTCTCCGAGGAAGAAATGCCTATTGGGCAATCATTGGGCATGGGCCCACCGAGCATGGAGGCATTTGCCGGTTTCTTTCAGCAGGAACAAGAAAGAACCCTTGGAGGAGAGGTCATCTCCTCAAGTCAGCAAAGGGGAGTTGAGGCAGGCATCAAGCAACAATTCATCAACATTAAAAGGAGAAATGAGCCAACTCAGCAGGAAGATTCGGCCACTAAAAGAAACACTGACAGCTACAGGTAACAGGGCCGAGAAAGCTACAACATGACAAAGCATAAAGACACATCATGCAACATTAATGCAGAATGCTCAACCGACTCAGTGGCCTCCAAAGGTCAAGAAGATTTCTGACAGAATTAAAGACTATTTATTTTATATTTAGGGCAGCAATAACTTCCTTATCTGCTATTTTGTAAAGTTGGTGAGCGTATTTAATTTATCAAGTGACTCAGCGGTTCAGATATTTTGTAAAAAATGATTGTATATATTCCCCCTCGCATAAGCTTGCGGGGGTTGTTGTTTCTTGTTAAAAAGGAGAACTCGGCTGTAATTTCTGGAAGAATGATATAAACAAAGCTTGGAGTTTACAGGAATTGGGTCTTACTGATGCATGCTGTCTTGGAACTATTGAATGCTACAGGATTCTAGTGCTATGGCTTAATATAATAAGTGTTCTCTATCTCTGTTAATGTTTTATTATTTGTTTAACTCACATCTCTCATATGTTTTTCTAAATCTAGGAAGAAAGAAAAAGAATAGCTCAGGATTTGTCCATGGAGACACCCTGATCTCAATCTGTCTTTACTATAAATGTTTTCTATGACTTCAGCTATTTAATTGGAATTCTTAACTGCTCCAATAAACCCTGAATATTTCACAGTTACTATTTAGTAATTCATGTATGCTACTAAGTAGAAATTGTTGTTCAAATTGTTATCACATTGTCCGTAATTCCATTTCCCACTGTTTCACTCACTAATCAGAATTTATATTAAGAATAGCCATCTAGCCTTGCAGTAAAACTTTCTCCATCACGGGCACCAGGACTGTCTCAGATTTCTGACTCCATATGCCCAATAGACTAGCATCTTTCACACATTTCATGCCCTTCTCACAACAACAGTTCACAACCAACGTCTCAAACAAAAAACTGAAACTTATAACTAGCCTAAAATCTTCACAAAATAGAGCTAAAACTTAAAGAGAGAGCCCTCTCTGATTATAGGTAGGCTAGGACCTATACTCCAAAGCTTGGTTAGTGGTTACCCCGGCCGTATTCCCTTGGGAGTCATAGGGAACAACCTGGGTGTTAACACCACCTCTACAAGTGCTCTTGCATAATGCCCCTACATAAGACTGCCATGCTCCATGTCTCCAACCTGATGTCCATGACTTAAGTTACCCTTGTTGTCCAACCAAGTAGACCCATCACAACAATCGGTCATCCTCATCCAAGCTTGCAAATTCGGTCTAGTGAACTTGGTCACCCAACCATAGCATCGTCACATGAGTCTCTTCCACCATGGTTCCCCCACTAAAGGTTTCACCAAGACTTCCTCTTGGTCTCAGCCATGAGAAGTCCATCCAAGTATCACCATACTCAAGTGTGTGCGCTCCTCTAATCTGTCCATGAGTCATGCTGGGCACTTAGCCAATTTCCCATGTGGCTAAAGCATGACCCGTTCCTATGCAATGATCATCACATTCCTCCCTTGTCACGGGCCTTTGCACCTTCTACCATAAGGTCACAAACAACCCCAACAAGTCCTGCAATGGTCAATGGTCTTTGCTTCTCCATACATGGTCTCATCATAGACATCCATGGTAATATCCCCCCTTGCATCAGCAAACTTATTTTGCTCTTCCCTACATATGGTTCATCTACCAAATGCTCAACTAAAACACAAGTATCAATAGTACTTACTTCATCATGAGGCTCCTTCATGTGAGTTTCCTCATCCACCAATGTCTCCAAACTGCATGATCCTGGTCTAGATTGATCAATTTCAATTTCATCCTCTATTGTTGTCATATCTACAACATCCTCAATCATCACGACTTCCTCTTCCTTATCAGCACAATCTGAAAATTCATCCTGCTCTATTGTCCAACCAAGTCGAGGAAGTTCGTCTTCAACATTCCTTTCCAGGACTTCAAGTTTATCTTGAATCCGTGGGTTCTCTTCTTTCATCTGCTTCAACTTGTATAAGGTCAGCAAGATCTTCCCTTTGCATTCTTCCAAACTTTCCATGCCTTGTCGTTCAGCTTGGCCCAAGCAAGATGCTTCACCTCTGCTCTGATACCACCTGTCATGAAGTGATAGTGGGATCAGCTTCTTCCGTAAATCCCCTTTGCACTTCACCAACTCTAATACCATTTGTCATGCCCCTACACTGGTGGTACTCTTCCAACCGCACTATAGCGAGGTGCGGCACCACCAACCACTTTATTTTCACCAATACTTATGGTTTTGGACTACGCCTAACATTCATACTTAGTTTATTTTTCGTTACCAAGTATTAAGTTATCCTTTATACATTATGAAAACCATGAACATTCATCATAACAGCATTAACATATAGAAATGAACAATAGTATAAAGGGAGGGGCAACTCCCTGATGTGAGTCTACTAGTATATCAATATGTATAAATTTCATGTACAAGTTAAATCTTGGAGGAAACCCCAAATTTACACTTAGCCAATTTTTCAACTTCGACAAAATTGGTTGCCCAGCCTCATCGGCACCTTCAAACGGTCGCTGCACATTCTGCCCAACTCTTTGTTCACTCCTGAACGCCCTTGTTCAGCTCGTCGTGTCGTTTTCCCAACTTGGGTGCCCACTCGTGTCACCGTGCACACTTACCCGGCACGTCCGGACATCGGTTGCCTTCGTTCACAACCCGTCACACTTCTTCACCTGACTCACTCTTCATCCATTCAGCAAATGGCCTCACCGCGTTACCCTGCCCGACATTATCGTTCAACCCAACCATTCCTTCGTTCAGTGGGTGCACACGCACCCGTGTTGCCACTCACCCGAACTCATGGTTTCGACCTCCCTTCGTTCGGTGGGTCGCACGAAGTATCGCCTACACAAAGTCCCGTTCACGACCTCCAGTTCAACCACCCTTCATTCGGCTGACAGCCTCACTGTGTCATCCTGCATGAACCATCAACCAACCGTTCAACCCTGCACGAACACCCTACCTAGCTCACTTGTCGTTCATCCCTGCATGAATTCCTTACCTTGTTCGCTCGTCATTCAGCTCTACACAAATGCCCTACCTGGTTCGCTCATCATTTAGCTCTCCACGAATGTCTTTGCCTATTCTACCCATTGTGCGGGCACATCCGCACAACTGAACCACAGGTCTTCGCACTTCTCTCTAATACTGCGAGTTCTCCTTCGCTCGAATGCTCCTCCACAACAACTCATCCACCTACTTATACATTTTTCCGCTCGTTGTGAGGTCGCCTAGCTGACCTACCACCAAACACACGTCCGTTGGCTTAACTCATATTTCAACACATTGGTCCTCCCTTGCATCGTTCGGTTGCCCGCCCGTTCCATTGGTTCACTTGTCGGCCTGCCCATCGGTTAGGGCACCCGGGATCGCCCATACAGGTATAAGTCTCCATGCTCATAAAAATCCATCGCATAATCTTCAAACTCTTGCAGCTCACTCCCTACGTCTATGTCCTTGCCTGGAGCACCTTCACACAGCCAACCGCAGTCTTGTTCGCACGTCGTTCAGCCAGCCCGGTGGGTTGCCCGTGCCGCCCAACATCGCACGACCTTAGGGCGTTAGCTCCTCCCCCACTAGAAGTCATTGCCATCCTCAGCAATCTGGTCACCCACCGTCACTGCCATCCAACGCCTCATAATCCATTAGAATAGTCATACCTTGATCCATGATATCAACTAGCCCAAACACTGCCAACATCCCTAGAACATATACAATACTACAGTCTCCACTATGTGTCACCATCATGTGAACTACTACCATGATACTCCAACATAATGCTAACACATCCCTGCACACTATCGACCCCATGACTCGAACTAGTTGGGAAGCTAATCCAACTGTTGCGCTTAAATCATAAGAATGCACATCCCTATGCCATCACCAGTCTTTTCTCAGACCTCTTCCACAACATCAAATCGACCAAGAATCTGCTCCAAACCCATGCTCAGGTCCATGGAATCTCCATCGCCTCTGAAACATGTCCATCCAGTCCATGGTCTTGTTGTACAAGAGTGTACAACACCTCCATCGGCTCATACAAATATCTCCATGTCACACTAGCACATCTACTTGCACAACATCCCTGCCTTGGCACTCCTCATTGGATGCCCATATGTCACCTCTACAAGTGCTCCTGCATAATGCCCTTGCACAAGATTGCCATGCTCCATGTCTCCAACTTGATGTCCATGACTCAAGTTGCCCATGCTGTCCAACCAAGTAGACCCATCACAACAATCGGTCATCCGCGTCCAAGTCTACAAATTTGTCATCATAAAGAAGCCTCCCCCAAGGCCCCTTGTCACGGTGGCGCAACCCCTTCCTACTAAGGTCCTTGCACCAACCCATCTCCAAGGTTGTCTATCGCAAAAGGACAGCCAGGAAGTTTCCTCCCTGAGTCTCATCCACCCATGTATCAGATTGGTACTGTGTCCTCAAGTATCTATGCACAGCCTCAACCTCCTCACTTGTACACCCAAGCTTCTCAAGCTTGTCTTTCATCAACTGAAATTCATATATGCCCATAGCATACCTACAAAAATCCACTATGCCATCCAGATCTCTACCTGCATAATCCTCTCCAACCATTGCCTTTGAATAAGTACTCAGACTCCCTTCATTTGCAACTCCATTGTGAAGATATTCAGTAGAAGATGTCTCTGCCAAGTGCTTCAGGATTCGTGAGATTAATCTCCCACTTCCTTCCTTCTTCCTCGCTCTCGCAACAAAGTCAATCAACTTCTCTTCCTTAATTATTTGAGTCATACTCCCAAGTCCTCTTTGCTCCACATCCTCATGCTTCACATTCGGATCTTTGGGTTACAAATTCATAGAATTCATCCTTGGTCTATAGCCCAAGTAGCTCCTCCTATTCATCAGAATCAACATAGTTCTTCCTTCAGCTGTGATTAAGAGAATTTCTCGGTCCACCATTGGTATGGCTTGTACAAGCTTCATGAAATCTTGCCCTAGTACCATAGAATGATCATCCATGTCCACAATCCTCAAGTCCAAATTTCCAAACCACGAGCCCACTCTCACCTGAGTGTTCTCCACCACACCAGTAACAACTTTCATGGTAGAGTTGACTTCTTTGAAAGCACTCCACTCTTTCTCCATTTTAGCTTTCCTCCCAAAAGAATTGCTACTTTCCTACTTAAGAAGCTATGAGTAGCTCCCGTATCCACCAAAGCTACAAATCTCTTGCCTTTCACGGCCACCTACACAAAACTCAGCTTCAAGGTATTACCTCCTTTTGTTGGCTTTATCTTGTGTCTCACCTCAACAACCTTCCTCAAGAATTTGGCCTTAGAAGTGTCCATTGGTTTATGTTCCAATCTGACATCTCCCTTAAGGTACTTCACTTCCTTGCTTGGCTCTTATAAGCAACTCAATCCTAGCTCAGCTTGACTTCCTTCAAGCTTGTCCTCCATTGCATTTTGCTCAAGTGCACCAACCAAGTTCCCATTGACTACTTCCATAGAACTAAGCTTCCGAACATCTGTCTGATTGTTTAGGTAGTAGTCCCCTAGTCTGTCAATGTAGTTGAGCTCATCCTGCTCAATTACAACAACCTTCTTACCAAGAAAGTTCTTCTTCATTTCATCCTCAAGCTGCTTGAATTTGATCTTTGCCATGGCACTTTTATCCCTTAGTTGAACTCTCTCATCCAAGAGTCCCTAAAGACTAAGACCATTGTGCTAGATCTCCTTATCAAGTTTCCTGAGTTCATCATCTTCCATCATACTTCCACATTGGTCCTTGATTTCTTCAAGTTCTTCTTTGATCTTTGAACAACCTTCACGAATCTTCATATTCTCGGCCTTCATTGAAGCCCATTCAGAACTCCATCTACTCATTTGTTCCAACACCTTGTATTGGAAAGTTCTCCTGCATCATGCCTAGATTCACCTGCCATAGGTCCTTCCACCATCTTTTCCATTCACTTTCCTGCAATCCTGAATCACCCTGATATACCACCTGTCACTTGCAAAAATTGAACTCCCTACCAAGTCCCTGGCCTTCTCGTAGAATCAGCTCCTCGATTCAGTTCACCAGCTTCAATACCGCGTGCATGCCCTTACACTGGCAGTGATATTTCAACCGCTCTAGAGTGAGCTGCGACACCACCGACCCTTTTCTTTTCACCAATACTCATGGTCATGGACTATGCCTGACATTCCTACTTAGTTTATTTTTCATTACCAAGTATTAGTTTATCCTTTATAGAAGATGAAAACCATGAACATTTATCATAAACAACAATAACATGAACAGTTGCACAACAATATAAAGGGAGGGGCAATTCCCCGATGTGAGTCTACCCATATATCAAGATATATAGTCTTCAACCTTCAGAATAAAAGTTAAATCTTGGAGGGTACCCCAAAGTTACAGTTAGCCAAAATTTTCACAATTTCAGCAAACTCGATTGCCCAGCTCGTTGGCACCTCTATACGATTGCCGCACGACTCGCCCAACTCTCTGTTCACCTGTTGTTGAATAGGTAAATCCCCTCTGCGGACAGAGGCGATCCCACTAGCCCAACATGGGTCTAGCAACAATCAATCAACGCTAACACACAGGTTCCTAATTGCAAATCAAAGATCGATGATGAGGGCCTACCTGGATTCCAACGCTAGTACTTGTAGAAGAGTCGTCGCTCCCGTTCCTTTGCTCCGGCTGGTCACAATCCCCACGATCCTCATGAATGGACACCTGCACATGCAAAGAACGACACAGATACAAGCATAAAATCCAATAGATGCAACTATATATCAGTCAGAAAGGATATAACTCAATCATCATTATAAAGACAATAAGAGTGGAACCATAATGATAGTCGTCTATTAATGAATAATAGGCAGAGAAAGATACATCCAAGGTTCTGGCGTTGAACCTATTCTCTGGCTGGGCGAGCAGCTATGTATGCCTTGTAATAGACCTTCTCTCTCTCAGGATTCCGGCAGCATAACCTTCCTATGCTTCAAAACTCTTACTATCACAATAGCATTACTCCAGCACTCACAAAAACTATAGCAAAACTAGCTTATCTAATGCATGAGGACAGGCTTTTATAGATGGAGAAGGGAGGAAGATTCAATGCACCAGGATGCCCATTGTGGATTGGCATTATCTCCAAAAAGATGCTGAGGATAGGTGTTAAGGATAGATGATGACTCTCAACCTCTATTAGATGGATTTTTCCTTCAAAGAACTTCATGATAAGAGAGGAAAAAACATATGGGTGCGCGTTGGCCAAAAATCATTACCAAATTTAGTTGGCGCGAGTGTTGCTCTAGGACAGAACAGAGCGCCAATGGGCGCGCCCCTTTTTGAGGATTTCAGTGATTGGCGCGGATAAGACACTGTGTACCTGCGCCAATGGAAAAAGGGCACTTTTCATGGATAATTTGCAGAAGGTGTCTTCAGGGAACATGAAGTACATACTCAGGGGGACATAATGCAAGTGTTTTTAGGCTATGTCACTGCTCACAGGTCCCGGAATGTATCCTCCAATGTACGAAAACAGGGGTAACAGGGACGGTGACCAATGGTGACAAATTACTGTGTAACACTTCTTATTCATGCATACTCCTTTTGCTCCCTTTCAAACCAGAGGAGATTCCTTCCTTCCAATAAAAGAAACCAAAATCATAGGCCTCTTGTCTATATAAGAGTATAAACTACTTGATCTTCGTAGCCACATGGCTCCCTCTTTCTTATGCATATATTGCTTTCTTTCGAGGTATCATTTAGCAATCTCCACTCTTCATTCTTATTACAGGATCTAGGTCATCTTTCTTTCTCATCAATTTCTTATTTAATCATGAAGGTATTGCATTGGGCCTTCCAAATCTTCAATCTGATCATGAAATTGATATTCCTTAACCTTAAGTTTATCTTCTCGTATAGATACCCTTTCAATCCAAGATGAACTTCATCTTGACTTTACAGTTTCCAAGTACCAAACATTTAGCTTTCTTCTTTATTTATAGAGTTGACCTATCCTCAACCATCATCATGATTTCATGCGAAATTCTTCCATAGAAAAATAATATGTTAACCAAATGACCAAATAAATGAAATATACTTACCTTACCATGGTGAACTTGTTGTTCCATCAACATCCTCATCAATCATCTCCACTTGAAATTTCCTTCTTTCCCAAGGATCAAACTTGATTGCCAAGTTGCCACTTTTCTTTCAAATATTATATTAGATGTTATTCAATATCAAATACATATTCTCGAGAAAGCACTAATCTTTTATACGTTCTTGAGTAAGTAAAATTCTATTCTTTCCGAACATCATAAATAGTTAAGCATATATTTCATACCCAACTTTATTCTATAAGATTCCTGTACATAAGAATCTTATCGAAAGTTTTATATTCAGCATACATTCCTATTCTTTCATCCAATCATCTATATATCCACATATTCTACAAAGCATTTGTATCCTAAGCCATTGCAACCTTTCATTCCTTTCTACATATGTTTCCACATTGCATAGAATACATACTATTCCTGTCATGATGCTCTTCCCAAGGACTTTCCAAGATGATGGTCCTTCACAGATCATAATGATCCATTTAAGCAATATGACAACCTCTAACATAATGTTAGATAATATCTAGATGAACAATATGAAAAAGGGTCTAACATTATATACTAGATGATCTTTACTAAGTGACATAATAAATTCCTGACATGCCACTATCATATTTTTCTATCCTATGACTCTTATGCAAAACATATCATTTAAAAGAAAGAAGAACATGCATAAATAACTTATAAGTCAACAAACCTTCTTTTAGTAGTAAAGATCATTCAAGTATTCCTTCTTTGCCTTCTTCTTAGGTTCTCCCATTGCTTCTGACTAATGAGACTCACTTGTATCCCTGCTCTTATTTTCTTATTGATTTGGATAGTCCCTCTTGTAGTGTCCAAACACATTGCACTTGAAGAATTTCACCTTGGACATATCTTTCTTCTTGTAATTTCAAAACATTCCTTTCTTCATCTTCTTGACTCAGGATAGAAAGGCTTTAGACTTCTCATCTAATCCAATCTCATCCTTGACCTTGATCCTTGATTATTCTAGAATACATTGTGCCCACAACTGATCAAAGCAATTTGAATCCTTGTTGGAGTAGAAACTTGTTGTAAAGTTTCCCCATTTTGATGGCAATGCATTGAACACATATGGTCACTTCAAAATTAGTGATAGGTTCCCCAAGTCCTTGGAAATGGTCTTTTAGTTGAGAGACTCTAATGAGGAAGGATGCCATACCCTTAACCTTATATTTCTTAATTGTATATATCTTGTTTCATAATGACATCTTTTGACATGTTGTAGTTACATAGTATAAATTCACTATCTTGTCATACATGGCCTTAGAAGTCTTCATATTTGCAACAAATGGAACAAGAGAATCCTTAATTTATTCAACTATGATACTTTTATCTCTTACTTCCACTTTCTTGTACCTTGCTAGTTCTTGTGTCTTATCTTTCTTAGGCTCAATTAAGTCTCTAGTAACATATCCCATTACATCTTTCTTTGTCAGTATGAATTCAATCCTTTTCTTCCATGCTAGATAGTTTGAAGCCCCAATGAGCTTATTGATTTCCTTGCAGAAATAATGTACATGACTTGAAGATTCAATCATTATGAAATAGTGTGATACTCACTCCAACCTTCTTGATGTATTCAAGATCCTTGAGGAGATTTTTATTGAAGGATGTTTTATAAAACAACATCCAAGCTTGATGTATTACAAATAGACTTCCTTTTTGCGAGTTCAATGCCCTCCTTATGATATTGATGTAGTCTTGATATTCTTCAATGTAGAAACCCTATATTAATAGGTCCTCTATTGACGAGTCTTTATCTAGATCCCTTCAAGAGACAATATTTTTCTTTCAGGCCTTGAGAGCTTCTTATCCCTTGATAAAAAATTAGTGTCATTCTAGATGCCTTCCTTACTCACCTTAGCTTTGATTGCATGTTAGAAAATGTAAAATGGAAGCTTATTAAACTTATTTTCTTTTGCCTCGATATTAGCTTGTGAATCTTACTTATCTTATTGATGATCCTTTAGTTATATCTTTTCATTAAACAATATTAAGAAGAAATAATAACAAAATAGGACATAGATGTAGGCTCTCATCCAAGGAAAAACCCTACAAGGGGAAAATCCAAAAACTTTTCTCTTCTTAGAATATGCTTCAAATGAGATATAAAGGCCCAATCCTTAGATCAAGTCCTTTTCCCAGTACCAAGTCATCCCTTCCTCAAGTCCTTTTGTACCAAAATCCTACACATTGTAACTTTGACCTCCCAACTACAACACTTGTACTCAACTTGCAACTTCAACCTGCAAATTCGGCCCTGTAGATCCTAAAGAAAGCCTAATTTGACGTGCTTATAGGACCTTCAAAGAGAAAGAAAAATCTTCTTAAGGTAAGCAAGGTCTACATAGTGTTTCCTTCCTTCCAACTACCTATTTCTACACTTTCTGCTGCTGCAACTAGGCCCTACAACTTTGGCCACTTCTTGGAATCCAAAAACCCTAGAATGTCACATGTGTGAGAAAGATAGATTCCAAAAAACAAGAAAATTTGTCCTTCTCCCTTCTTCTTGACCTTCACTCTCCTTCTTGCAACTATCCAACTATAAATTGAACTCTTTCTTGTGGATCAAGCTTGTGAGCATGTGTGTCTCTAAATGCAGTCGAATTGATCTTGATATAGCCTTCTTAAGGGGTTAAATTCCCTCCTTTAGGTTGACTTGAGGATCCCATGGCTGATTTGTACTCTTGGAGATTCCAGGACTTTCTAGACTAAAAAATAATTCTTTTTACAATTACAAATTTCCCGGAAGTATCTTATAAAGAGGATGTTGACTTCTTTGACTCATAACAGTAAATCCTAAGACCTAAAAACCCCTATAAGAACGAAGAACATTATTTTACCTAAAATACCATCAATAATGAGCACGACACCCATGATTTAATAATAATAGTTTTTCTTTTCTTTTTCCTATTTGTTACATTGGATACATATTGAAATGAATATAACAAGTATGAAGACTGAAACTAGTTACATTTCTCAACACTGCCCTAATCCCACTCTCCTCATTTTTATGCATGTTTTAGCGCAAGGTGGATGGGATGATGGTTGAAGGTTTGTGTGGAGGTCACTTGGAATAATTCCATTGAAACAAAGTTTCATCAGTGGCTCCTTGTTTTTGAGTTGATCATGTTTGTGTGAGATATAAACCATTGTTCCTTATTAGTCCCAATGACTAAGGAATTCCCAATCTATTGTTTCTTGTACAACGTAATGGTTTCCCCGGTTGTTAATATTTTGGGGTTTTCAAAGGAAAAGGGTGAATTTCCTGTGGGTCCTGTTAGCTTTGTTGGCGTTTGACCCAAAAATGGATCCAAAATACTCCTAAAGTCTCCAAAGTTTGCTTAAAATCATGAAAAGGGATCCAAAAATTCCCTCTGAATCTTCGAAAGTGCTTAACATCATCCCAAGATCGAAACAAGCAAGGGAGGAGAACCCTTAGAAGGGAAAAAATGCACTATCGGAAGGCTAAAACACTTCAAAAGGGCTTAAAACCCAAGAATGCACAAATGTCATTAGATTTGGCTAATCAACGACCTAGATCTAAGCAAAAAATTTCAAATCGATGGTCCCAAGTAGTGGCAATCGGAGCTAGACACCACTGATCAGCGAAGGTCGATGATTGTTATCAACGAGCGCATCGGTGGAGGTCGACGGAGTATCAACACAGGCTGTGTGGAATGAGAAATAGTGATTGCCGATTCAACGTGGACCATCGATTGTACACGTAGATCGAAAATCCACATTGCATCAACAGATCACTATCGGCAGAAACCATGGGGTAGGGCCTTTGCATATATGTGCACAGATTGCGATGAGACCTGGACCCAATGGGTTTTGGAACCAAAATGTATAATCCTTTAGGTCGAAGCCAAAGCCATTTTTCAATTTATTTTAGTGTATTTCGTTATATAATGAAATGTAATGGGAAATATGGCAGTGCTAATTGCGATGAAGCCTAGACTCGAAAGGGTTCGGGAAGTGAAATACAAAAAATTTGAGGAATGCAGAAGGCCCATTTTCAATGTTTTTTTGCAATTTTAATGTATTTTTGTTGTTCAATGAAATAGAAGGGAGCAGGCTGAATGCGACTTGCGATAACCCCAAGGGTGGACCTGATAAAGGAATTAATCATTTTTGAGGGTTGTTGAAGTTCAGAAAGGACAAAGAGGGGCGGGAATTCTCAGAGCTACTGTGTTTTCTATTTAAAGTAGAAACATTCATTATTTTAATAGAGGTCCACAAGAGGGCAGCGCTGTTCTGCTTTAACAGAACGTATGCATTTTTAAATCATAGAAAGTGCCACAACATGCATAGCTCCCCCCCAAACTGACATAGAGGTCGAGAAGAAGCACATCACATGAATAGCCTAACACAAGTCATAAAAAAAACATCATGGAGCATCAACAGTCTTGCCAGCGCAGCCACAATATCTGAATGCGGTTACTCTGCTATCAGAAGAATAATCCTCCAAGCCATGCTTTCCTATAGAGGGAATCAAATAGTTAAAGGACAGATCATACAAGATTAAGACTCTGAGCCTCTCAGAGCTTAGGAACATTGTAAATAGGCTATAAATAACTGAAAGTAAGAAGTAATATTGGTTTAAATTCTGGAGACTAATGAGACTTTGCTGCTCAAGCTTCTCATCTTCATTTTAGCAATACAAGCTTCTTTTACTGTTATACGTTCAATATTCCATTTTATCTTCTCTTCTAAGCTTGCACTTGAAAAGTTTGTTCATGTTTTCTTTTGTGTCTAAGGCCAGATAACTATCATCTTAACTCTACTTTGATAAATTATATTTGCAAGCTTCTTTACTCCCTGTAGCTTGCCATCCATATGTGGTCATATATGCATCTACCGGTACAGTCAGTATTCTCTTTTGCTGCCTATAGCTAGCCATTCATTTATGTTTATGTACGCATCTGCTGGCATGGTCAGTGTTCTCCATCCATTCATTGAAACTACAAACTGTTGAGCATTAGTGGTCTAAAGCCTTGTAAGCTGAGGGTGTTCATGCATATCTTGAGTAAAAACATAATTGAAATGGTTATCTGGCTTGATCCAAACCATCATTTATTCCAATAGTTCAGAGAACAATATTGAAGATTATATGTTACCAGGCATGCATGTCTGATCTACAACCTATGAGAGTTTCACAGAGTGATAACATAATTGGCACTGTTGCTGGGGAGAGGAAATTGAAGCTCAGCTTCCCTAGGAAAGGACACAGATACAACTTTGATGATAGATAAAGTCTGGGCACATTTTTGGTTGTAATGATCTATTTGGTGACTCTATTGGAGGCTGAACCTCTTGGCAACTCCACTTCATAGTTCTGGCTCAGTTTGTGAGGCATACGCGAAGAAATCCTCAAAAGCTACAAGCTGACCTAGTACCTGATCCTGAAAAAATGATCAAAGAGAGAAAGGTATTGCAGAAAGGAGCATCAGGTTTAGGTAAACCTAAACAATCTCCCATATATCTTCAAGAAAGGCTTGTAATAGAACAAATACATGTTGAGAGTATATCATCAAATACTAGCAGTGAAGAAAAACTCTTAGAGATTCATAAAGCTCCTTATTCTTTAGGTTCTCCTTTTGCTTTAAGCCCAAAGGAAAACTCACCTCCTATCCATCATACTCCTTTAGTCCTATCAGTCACTCCTCAACCCTCTATCATCCAGACTGCCAGTACTCTTTTAACCACCACAGCTATGGCAGGTCCACAAGCACCTACCAAAATGGAAATAATCATAGCTGCTAGGTATCGACCTTTAATACTACCCACTCCTTTGAATGCCATGCCTACTAGAGAATATCAGAAGTATATGCCTAAGTTCACTGGGACAGAAGGTGTTTCAGCGAAAGAACATATTGAGTCATTCTATAGCTATGTTGATAACCTTGACATTAGTGAAGATGATGTCTGGATGAGAGTCTTTATCCAAAGCCTAGATGGAGAGGCTAGAAAATGGTTCAGCGAACTGACCCCCAACATCTATAGAATATATTGAGGCCTTAGATGATGCATTCCTAGAGAATTGGGGGTATAAGAATGATCTCCTTTACTACCATACTGAGTTTGGGAACTTACAAAGGGAAAATGGTAAGCTTCTGTTTGATTTTAATAAGAGATTTAACTGCATCTACAACAAGATACCAGCTGAAGTGAAACCCACCACTACCTCTGCTAGACTCATCTATGCTAGTGCCTTTGATTCTTACTTTTGTTTATTGTTGAGGGAGAGGCGATGTTCTTCTTTGGCTGATATGCAAGGTGCAGCCCTGTAAGTAGAATCAAACATCATGCTGTAGAAAATCTCAAAGGTGATGTTGATAGAAGGAGACAGAGGGGCGAACCTTCATCATCTTTAGATCCCAAGGTTGATAAAATGGCCAAGATGATAAAGTCATTAGCCTCTGAAGTTTCCAAGTTAAAGGTTGAGCAGCATTCTAGGAAAGGAAGGGTTCCTAACACCTTTTCTCCTCAAAATACAAATCCATATAGAAGGGAAAATGACCAGTTGCAAATCTTGCAAAGAAACAAAGATGCCAATGAGGACCCCTTGTCAAAATGCAGTCATGGAAGAAGAGCAGTTTGAGGAAGATGATGAGATCCATTGTATGGAAGAAAAAGTAAACACCACCATTTTAACCAAAGCTTCCTATGAGAAGTCATTATTCACTAACTAGATCAGCTAAGAATGGGATGGTGAAGCTGTTCTACAAACTGAAGATCATCACTAATATAATCTGAGGTCGATGATGAATAATGTCAAGGAAACTCCTATTCATAGAGCTGTTGTCCCTGAAGAACAACAAGCTAATAAGAAAAAGCAACTAGCAGTTGATCCTATCATCCTCAAAGCTCCAACCATAGAGGTAAGAGGCCTTGACAAGTCCCCTTCTTCTTTCAGTTTTCAATCAGAAATTCAGAAGCCAAGAATACCTATGCCTCTGATTGAACCAATGAAGAATGAGTCCCTCAAGAAATATATCCTTGAGGCTCTTAAGCCTAATGCCATCCAAGCTTCCTCTAACTATGTAAATCTACAAGATGACCAACTAGCTGTTATTCTCAGCCCAATGATTGAAATTTGTGAAGACAGCTCCCCATCATTCTATGTCTCTCTCACTATTCTTGATAAAGTCTTTCATAATTTCCTTGTGGACACTAGAGCTAGCCATAATTCAATGTGCAAGGCTATCATGGATAAGCTCGGTCTTGAAATTACCAAGCCTTATCAGTTGGCCTCGATGCAACTTAAAAATGTAGTTTGCCAGATCACAGAGGAAGAAGGCCCATAGATTTGGGACATGTTTTGTGATGGGGCTTACTCTAAGGAAGCTGTAAGAACATGTGAAGTCCTTGTGTCCCCCACATAAGGATGCATTAATTCATCTTTTATATTAACTTTTCAGGTCACAAATGACACAACAAATTATGAAGCAGACCTTATCATTCAGTAGGTGTACAAAACCTTCCAAGCAAAACCCCCAAGGCTGAAAGCATACAGAGATGAGCTGAAATATAAACCATCTCTACTTGATAATATCAAATGCTAGAAAGTTTTTGAAGTAGATGATCAAATCAATATGCTTTTGCAAGTCTTTGATGAATTTTCTTATTTTCACATTGACCAAGATAGAGAAACCTTTGATACAAAGGTAAAAAGGGGTCAATTTTCAGTTTGGTGATTGTTTTCTCAAAAGGATGCATCAAAGGAAGGAGGAGATTTTTTTGATGGCCCATTCAATGGGATGCTCTTCAAACTTTATTTTAGTTAAGGATTTTAAGCCTTGGTATTGTAAATATGTTGTTTTCGAGTTTTTATTTCATGCTAAATAGACTCCATGCCTGATGCAACACTAGGAGGAAGATTTGATCTTTTTTTTTACAAGAAAAGCATTGATCTGTAGTTCTTGAAACCTCACAGGGAGGCTTTCATCCCTAGAAGGAGGCAATGCTAGCTTTGTTGGCATTTGGCCCAAATATGGATCAAAAATACTCCCAAAGTCTCCAAATTTTTCTTAAAATCATGCAAAGGGATCCAAAAATGCTCTTCTAATCTTAAAAAGTGCTAAAGATCATCCCAAGGTCGAAACAAGCAAGGGAGGAGAGCCCTTGAAAGGGAAAAAATGCACTATCGAGAGGATAAAACACTTCAAAATCAGTCAAAAAACCCTTATCGCAGGTTTAAATCCAAATAATGCATAGCTGTCGTTAGATCTAACTGATCAACGACCCAGATCTAAGTGGAAAATTACAAATCGGCGGTCCCAAGCAGTGGCAATCGGAGCTGGACACTGTCGATTAGTGATCGCCAATGATCGCTATCGGCGGGTCGCATTGGCAGAGGTATCAACAGAGTATCAGTTTAGGTTGGTGGAATGAGCGATAGCGATCACTGATTCAACATTGACCATCGATTGCATGCACAGGTCAACAGCCCACATCGCATTAGTGGATCACTATCGGTGGAAACCATGGGGTGGGGCCTTTACATATATGTGCACCGATTGCGATGAGACCCGAACCCGATGGGTTTTAGAACCAAAATGTATAATCTTTTAGGTCCACACAAAAGCCATTTTTCAATGAATTTTAGTGTATTTCATTATATAACAAAATGCAACGGGAAACAGGGCAGTGCCGATTGCGATGAAGCCCGGACCTGAAAGGGTCCAGGAAGTGAAATACATAAAATTTGAGGTCCGCGAAAGGCCCATTTTCAATGTTTTTTCATAGTTTTAATGTATTTTCATTGTTCAATGAAATACAAAGGGAGTGGGCTGAATGAGACTTGCGATAACCCCAAAGGTGGACCCGATAAAGTAATTAATCATTTATGAGGGTTGTTGACGTTCAGAAAAGATAGAAAGGGGCAGGAATTCTTAGCGCTGCTATGTTTTCTATTTAAAGCAGAAATATTCATTATTTTAACAAAGGTCCATAAGAGGGTAGTGTTATTCTGCTTTAATAGAATGTATGTATTGTTAAATCATAGAAAGCACCATAGCACGTGCAGCTCCTCCCGAAACTGACATAGAGGCTTAAAAGAAGCATAGTGCATCAATAGCCCAGCGTAACTCATCAAACAAACATCATGGAGCATCAACAGTCCTACCAACGTAGCCAAAATATCTGAATGCAGTTGCTCTACTGTCAGAAGAATAATCCTCCAAGCCATGCTTGCCTATAGAGGGAATCAAACAGTTAAGGGATAGATCAGACAAGATTAGGACTCCGAGCCCCTCAAAGCTCAAGAGCATTGTAAACAGGCTATAAATAGCTGAAAGTAAGATGTAATAAATGTTCAACTTCTGGAGACTAATGAGACTTTGCTTCTCAAGATTCTCATCTTTATTCATTAGTAACAGAATATTCTTTTGCTATTATATGTTCAATATTCCATTTTCTCTTATGTTCTAAGCTTGCACTTGAACAATTTGTTCATGTTTTCTTTTGTGTCGAAGGCCAGATAACTATCATCTTATCTCTGCTTTGATAAATTAGATTTACAAGCTTCTTTATTGCCTGTAGCTAGTCATTCATATGTGGTCATATATGCGTCTGTTGGTACAGTCAGTATTCTCTTTTTCTGCCTATAGCTATCCATTCATCTATGTTTATGTATGCATCTGCTGGTATGGTTAGTATTCTCCATCCATTCGTTGAAACTACAAATTGTTGAGCATTAGTGGTCTAAAGCCTTGTAAGCTGAGGGTGTTCATGCATGTCTTGAGTAAAAACATAGTTGAAATCGTTATCTAGCTTGATCAAAACCATCATTTATTCCAATAGTTTAGAGAACAATATTGAAGATTATATGTTACCAGGCATCTCTGATCTACAACCTAGGAGAGTTTCCTAGAGTGATAATAGGTTCAATACTCTCTAAGAATTTATGATACCTTATCCCTCAGTTATAAAACCTCAACTCTTTTACAATAACCAGCGACAATAAAATAGGTGCCCAAAACTCTCGATTTATAGTTATCTAAAACAAGAAAGAGGGTGTGGCCCTAACTCTAAACTTCACATTTTTGCAATATTTTACATGGAGTAATGTACCAATCATTCAAGCTATGTTGACCTCTAGTATGCTATTTAAACTCATTGAAGGATAAGTGAACTACCAATTTGTCTAAACATTAAACTCACAAATGACATTATCGCTAAAAGAAAGCTACAACCTGACTATCAAGAATCACAAGACCCCTTGAGTAGGTTGAGCTATTATTTATAAATCAATATTGTCAAGTAAATAAAAATAGAGCATGAACACAATTTATTACTTCCATCATGAACATAGCATTTGCCAACACCACCTACATCTTTATTTCCACTATAAACATACAAGATAGTTATAATTCACAAGTATGGAAGAAAACTTCAGGATTCAAGCATTCAGTACAACTATAAACTTGTAAGGTAAATTTAGGCAATGATATAAACATTTAAGGTATTATGTAATCATGCATATGATAGTGAACTACATAGTTCAAGCATAAAATCTATATTCACATAACAAAGTTGGTTGATTGTTAGTTTATTCAATAGTGAGTTTCAAGAATTCACTCATGAAAATACATGTTTAAGTGTTAATCATAAGAAAAAAAAGGAATGCTAGAGTATACAATCCAACATGTATAAACAATTATACTTATCTATGCATGTTAAGGTGGCTAGAACTGAAGTAGGGATTTCCACTCTTCACCCAATCATAGGCCATCTACACTTCAACTCTCTTGCAACTGATCAACCCTGAGATGGATTCAAAGTCTAAGGGGATGTTTTCTTAGGGATATTTCACACCAAGTCTTGGTAAAAACTAAGGAGATGGAGTCCATTTTCCAAGTGGTTTATCAAATATCCTCTAGCAGTAAGCACTACAATGAGCCACTCACTTCTCTGAGATAATTCACAGGGATTCGCCCAAGGTCCAAAGGGGTTATTTCTCAATCTAGAAGGTTGAATCCACTGTCCAAGTGGTTTATCAACTATCTTTTCATAGCAAGCATCATAGAGGTCTATAGTCCACTATCCAAGTGGTTTATTACCTCTCCAACAAGAACCACAAAGACTCAAAATTCCCTGTTCAAGTGATTTAATAACTATATAAAAATGGAAATAGTGGTTTGGTTATCAAATAAGCCTCCCATTGACTACTTAGGCATAGCAATGCATTCTAGTGGCCTCAACAATTCATCAGGAATATCAACCAATTTCATAAAAATTCAAATTAGTCATAAGGTTCAACAATCATCTCCACAACTACTATGTATGCTACTATCACTACTCCACAATTCCATGCAATCCACAAGTGGTCTTGAATGGCCTTTTTCCCCTCATAGAATGAGAGAAATATGATGCACCAAAATTGAGAGAGAGAAACAACTCTATCATAAAACCAATGATAAAACACCAATTCCCACTAGAAAACACTAGCCCCGCATATCTCTTCTATTGTGCATGTTTATATTTTTCCTCTTCATCCATTCACACATATGAGAGATTACTCACTTGGATCTTCCATTTGCTAGGGAGATGGGAAGCACCTTATGCTTCCACCATCCCAATCTGATCACATATCTAACCGATGACCAATTAACTCTTCGCTAATCACATCATATACAAAATGTGTCTGACCATGGATTTTATTAGCTTGGAACTTAATTAATTTGTTGACTTCAGTATTTAATTTGGCTAGCTTCATGGACTTTGAAGGCACATAAGCTCACCACCCCCTTAGAGAGTAGTTCCATGCGTCCTTTACTCCAGGATAGAATCAAAATTTTATATTTGAAAAAAAACCATTTTCAAATGTTCATAGGAATTTGAATCATACAAGAATGGATTTCATGCTAGCATACACAATTATAATTAATTTTGAAAAAAGAGGGAGAGGTGGGGAATTTACATTAAGAATTATGGTGAACACCAGAGCCAGATGTTAAGTAAGATAGTCCACAACATGATTTTTGTTTCCATTCTCGTACTTTTATTTTTAGGTGTAATTATTGTAGGAATATTATGTGGAACACTTATGATGGGAATCATTCTATAACTTTACTTAATTACACATGAACTATAGGGGCTTGGGATTATCATGGATTACCATGTTCTTCCCTAGAATGTAACACTTCCATTGGAGACATACCTACATAATGGAGTGCATCTCATTATCATAGGTTGGTTACCTATAATATGTATTGGAGAATGTCTTAATGTGCTAAATACTATGGATTTTCATGTTGAGAAAGGGTTGCACACTAACAACATAGTTTGGAGCGTCTACCTCAATCTTGAAGGATTCTTGCAAACATGGTAGAGTGAATACTAGAATTGAACAAAGGTGTTTTTTAAGATCCTCAAATGATTTCTATTCTAACTATTGGAAATGAACTTGGCTTTGGTCCCACCCATGGTCACTTGGTTTAAAGGATAGATGATATGAGAGAGTCCCAACACAAATTTGTGATAGAAGTTGGTGGTGCCCAAGAAAACATGGATCTTTAATAAAATTGTCAAGGTTGATAAATCATGAAAAACCTGGATCTTTTCTAGAATCTATGTGCATGCCATGTTCATGCAAGACACATCCCATATATAGAATTATTTTCATGTCAAATGAAAATTTCAACAAATTGGCATATAACCCGTGTTTCCATAAGGTGTTATAGATTTATCGATGTGATACAATTGTTTCACCCAATTTTTGCTAAAACTGAGGATGTTGTGCAAATATGGGGGGGCAATGAAATTTTCAATGTTAATGAGATATTTTCCGTCATGTAGTAAACCTTGGTAGATTAAAGATAAAATATGATGGATAAAATATTAACTTCAAAAATACCAAAATGCATCCACACATTAGACAAGAAAACAATATAGAGATAACCCATTGATGGTGTTGGACCCATCAACATTCAGGGGATCTCCCTGGTATGAATTCCCAACTAGACCTCACACCATTTAGTGTAGGAGTCCTATTCGGTACGATGACCCAATTTCTATTCTCTTAGAAATTTTCCTTAGCTCTTGTTGTTCAACACTTGAGAATGTTATGCTTGTAACTTCAAGAAAGCAAGGTGAGTGTGCCTTGTGAGTGCGTAATATAGCTGTGTCTGGGTTCTCTTACTATCAAAGGGGGGAAGGTAAAGTGAGCCTCTTGATGAGAGGGAATAGTCCCAACCCAAGAAGAAACACACACAAAAAAAAGAAGGGTCTCTCCAACATCCATCAGAATAGTCCACAACAGATGCAGTAGTCGTGAAAACCAAAGCTCAAGGGAAAACATGTACACCGTCCAACGAAATAGTCCACATGAGGGTGATGGTCGTTAACACCACGAAATAAACAAATATGGTATGTCTAATGACTGACAGAGTAGTCCACACAGATGAGAAAAAAACGATAAGAAATACAACGCATCTTCAATAATATGAGTACTAAAATAACCTAAGTAGTTCAACTATATTTGTATAGGTTAAGAAAAAATGCATTATAAACATTTAAAGAGTAGTCTTACAAATGGATACAAAACATGCATGAAAATATGCTGGCATGAGATAGGGTTTTGAATTAAGCAAAATATCCAAGACACATTTGTACACCATACACCATTAGTCCCAATAGTGGGACACTGGAGCCACTCCTCACTCCTCAAAGAATAGATTACAAACTCTCAAGGCTATGTGGGAGGAGCCAAGGTGAAAAGTCCTTTGCTCATACAATGAGGGGGTATATATAGCCAAGGGGGGTATAACGGACCGTTGTGACTCTTCAAATTCCATCATGAATGTTTGACTTCCTATGACTTTTCAACTTTACATGACTCTTCAAATTCATATGTGGGTCTCTTGGACTTCCACTTTACAATGCATTTATTACAACAAGTATGGCCCATAGTAGTAATGTGGTCGAGACAACTCATGATGCAACTCGACATGACATTGTTGACATGTACTGGCTAACTGTGGTGTCTGTGTCGAGCTGTTGTGCTGCTGAGTGATGATATGCTCTCGTTGTAACATGACTTCACCTCTACATGGAAAAGTGTTTGGGGTCTTCGATGGTCTTGGTATTTCTTAATGTGCATGTGAATATGTCCCTTTTGCTTGCTTACTAGATGTGATTCATGTGTTTGTTAAAGCATGAGAAAGTCTTCTAGCATGCACCTCTTTTCCATCCCATTCATTGTCACACCATGTTTCATCAATGTACCTGTTCCTACAGTCACTCATGACGAGACAACATCAAATCCAAAAATATCCTAGTGTACCAAGATGCATTGTTTTCCATTTTGGTGTAGGTGACCAGGAGAGGGATAAGGCACTGAGACTGCAGGAGCACAGTAAAGATTGAGATGCGAGGCTCCAAAGCACTATCAGGAAAAACTAGGTAGATGTCACTAGGATACATATTTTTGCAATCTGAGATAGTAGTGATAGCTGCAGGGCAGAACCCAACTGGGAGGTAGAACTATGCAGTTTCCGAGAGGAAGACCTAGCAAGGTGTCAGGGAGTTGCTGAGCCAATTTGCACAATTTTCTAAGGGAGAACTAGGCAGGTCATCCAGCTGGTATCTGTACAATTTCTCTAGGGAGGATAGTGTGGATAGCAAGAGGCACTAGTAGAAAAATCTACACAGTTTTCCAGAGGAGCACAAAGTTGAGCTGTGGGAGTTTTTGGTCAAAACTATGCAATCCTGAGAGATAGTCCAAGCCTGGATTGTTCTGCTCAGATTCTGAGTTGGTTGCAGAAATGGGAAGAAGGTTTGGATAGCATAGCTCTGTGCAATTCCTGAGCTAGTTGCAGAGTAGGGAAGAAGGGCTAGAAGGACAAGATAACTCTGTGCAATTCCTAGGTTGGTTGTAGAGCGAGAAGGAAGGGTAGGACAGGACAACTCTGCGTAATTTGTGAGCTAGTTGCAAAGTAGGAACGATGGGCAGGGTAGGACAACTCTGTGAAATCTGTAGTTCACCAGCAGGAGGCTTAATGGGAGATCTTGCGCAAAGCACAAAGTGGATCGGCTTCTAGGACAACTTCTGCGCAGTTCTGGGAGTTAGTCAGTTAGCTTATTCCCAAAATTGCAGGTGAAGGAATGGGGGAATGTTGTGCTCCAAAGCATTATTTTCCATAGCCTTGGTAATGGTGTAAGGACCATGTCGGCATGGTCAGAGCTTCTGATGGGCTCTTGTAAGGTGTTCTTTTTGCAGATGCAACAGGCCTTTGTTTCCCACCTGAAGCTTTTGTGGTACCCTTGTGGGTGAGGAGAAGTTGTTCCTATGTTCTTTCGTGATTGTATCCCTTTGTTGTTGCTACTACGTGGAGGAACCCTTCGCA
This sequence comes from Pinus taeda, assembly GCA_000404065.3. NCBI lineage: Eukaryota > Viridiplantae > Streptophyta > Pinopsida > Pinales > Pinaceae > Pinus > Pinus taeda. The sequence continues at coordinate 98,623 of APFE031134560.1, forward strand.
GGGGTCATGGATGTGGTGACGATCTTCCCCTTACTTTGGGAGCGAACCAGATAGAAAATGAATTTCCTAGTCTGGGAGATGAGCTTGTTGCCTTTCTTGGTAGTGATCAAAGAGGTGGCGGTAGGTGGGGCTACCTCTGGCATCCTATATAATGAATTACCCAAATAATAATAACAGTGTGAGGCCTTGACTCATACACAACATGATGCCTCCATAAATATGGCTGGCCAAATAGTATATCACAAACATCCAGAGGTGCAACATCACATAATACCTCATCTGTGAAGGGTTTGATGTTGTAGGGAAGGCGTCATTGTTGGCGAACTCGAAGATCTTGTCCTCGGTGAAGCCACCTGATACTGTATGGCTGCGGGTGTGGTGTAGTCGGTAGGCCTAACCACTTCATGACCTATACTGAAATGAGGTTCTTTTGGTTCCCACTGTCAACAATGAATTGTAGCAACGAACCCTTATCCCACATATGTGAGTGGAAAAGATGCTCCCCCTCCTCTGGATCTTCGAGGTCATTATTCTAGATCTTGGTGGTGGAAACAGTGGCACTAGGCTCTACATCAATGATCTGCCTCCCTTTGCCATTCCCATTATTCGGGTTCTAACTCAGGGTTGAAACGTGCATCTAATTATTAAGCCTTCAACTTGGCCACCAACAGTTTCTTGGTCCGACACTCACTTGTGTTGTGAGTGGGGCTCTTATGGAACCGACACCACTTTCCTTTGTCCTTCTTTGACTTCGTGGTGTTGTTCTTTTCTTATGGCTTCGATGGGTTGTCTTGGGTCACCCTACCTTAGCTTTGTTCTTTGGTCTTCGGATTTGCAGATCCAAAGTCTCGCTTCTTTTGTTTGAACTTCTGCTTGATTTTGACACTATACCGGTATGCCATGCCGAGCGAGGAGATGCTCAGGAACTCCATCTATTCTTGGATGTATCTATGTAGGTAGCTGCGGTATTTAAGTACCAAATGTAGCTTAGAATCCTTGATACCCAATTGTGTGCGAAGGGTATGAAAAATGTTTGTGAATTTTGGCACATCTCGGTCCCTTCCCTGTCGCAGCGTGGTCCACTTCATGTATTTTTCCGCGTAGCTTTTGACAGAGTTGTACTTCTCCTTGAGGCATCCCATAATGATTTCCAAGTGGATGTGGCTGAAAATAGTGAGACTGTACTTTCATCCTTCTACTCGCAGTAGGTTTCCCACCAGTCCTTCACATGGGGCATTGCTTTGAGAAGAGTGAAAATAATCTTTTCCCAACTGGAAAAATCATAAATAGAAAAATACCCATCTAGCAGATTTCACCATTTATCTACGACATCTGGGTTTATCTGACTCTTGAATATTGGGATTTAGAAATCAACCTTCTACCTTAAATGGTGTGGCGTTTCCAAAGTAGTTGTTGGAAGCCGATGCGTCGTCCCTAGGTAGCCAATGAAGGATCTGCACAAAGTTGTCCATCATCATGTTCCTTTGTCACTCGAGGGCTTCTTCAAGCAAGATTTTTATAGGATCTCCTACCCCATCTTCATTCTTTTCATCCACCATGGGACGCTGTCAGGGTTTGCGAGGATGTTCTTGCAAAGGTTTGACCAGTTCAAGCCCTAACTCCTTATATCTTGACCTCGTTGGGGACATGCAAAGAAAAACAAAGAAAAAACAAACTGCTCTGATACCACTTATCCAGATTTAAATAGGAATGCAAAAAATTACAAAGATAACCATAACACATAGAGATTTAGGGAAAATAATACTTCATTTCATTAATGTAAAATATTGAAATATGCTTACAAACAAAAATGGAAATAAACCAACTAAGGCGATCGTATCTTATCTCTGAGAAGAGATGTGGCGGCTACATCCCTTTGAACTGTGTTACAATGAGGCTCAAAGGCCTATTTGTTGTTTAGAAACAATGGAAAACCATCAACTCCAAAAACCTAACCCTAGAAGATGAAATGCCAAATTGTGGGCCGCATTTTGGGTAAGTTGGTACATCAACTTCCCAAGGTCGTAACTTTGGCACCTGATCTTCATTTGATTTGTACAATAGCTCGTTAGAAAGATATATCTGAGCAATACGACTTTAGGAAGAGAAACATCAGTCCACGGAACCATGTTGTTGCCAAATTTCCAAAAAAACGTTGTTTAGGACCTCAAAATGGCTCCAGAAGTTTAGGACCCGAAAAACTGCTAAAAATAGTAAATTGTGCTACAATTATGGAAACTGAAAACCTAAAAGAGACAGTTGTGGGGGTCCAAGTGGGATAGGTGGGTGGCCACCAACATCCACCTGGATCAGCAGAGTAGGCTTCGCGGAGGAAAACCTCAATCTTTATGCAGTTTTGGGCAGTAGTGCAAGGTCACTGAGGTCAGGTCTGATTGATGGAGGGTTGTCTAGTCGATAGATTTTTAAGAAAATTGATTAAGTGTGAAGGAAAGTGTAGTCATGCAGACATGATAACATTATCACACACTTAACATGACTCGAAAATAAGACACCTCAAACCAACAAGACAACATGTGCTCACTGAGATTGACTTGAAGGTTGAGAGCGACAAGTGTGATAGTTGAAATATATCCTCGAATGACCATGACGACACTTGTGCGAAAATATTTACAACTTAACATGTGAGTGTGACCAATGTCAATAGATATAAAACAACTCATACACACAAAGACAAACCTTCCAAATGCTAGAACAAACTCTCAAGCATGACATAGTGATCAACATGCCAAAAGATGATTGGTGATCAATCAAGCGAGGAGGGTGTGAAAACTCAACAAGAGCTCATGGGATGAGCCTGAGTGTTTGCGACCATCAAGATAAAAACTAGGAGGGGCTCCCAAATTTGGATGTAGGCCAAAATTTTGGAGGGTATTGCAGCCGCTACAACACTTAGCGAAACACTAGTTGAATACCAACCTCTTTGTTTCAGTTCATTTGCAGTATAGGACCTTGGCCTTTCAAGAAGTATTGATTCACTGTATAGGTTACTTTAGCTTCCCCACTTACTCCATGGATAAAAATGGTTCACCATGTACCAAATCAGTTAAACACAACAAAATTTTTAGCTAGATCATATTGTTTTCAAATTTGGGAAGGGTAGTTTGGTTCGTGAGCTTAATATGCACAGTTTTTCATCTCTGGTATTTCTCCACTGCTAGCAAGCCTAGACAGTACCTGGGTGGAGTCACGTAAGAACACAACCATTGCTCCACTGCCAGAAATTCTGGTTAGTACCATAGTGGAGTTGCCCGCTTCACCTCTCTGCGCAAGAAGACTTTCTCTTCTTTCTCCTTTTTATTTTTTGAAAAGAGGACTGTGCATACACACTTATTTATTTTTGGGGCTGAAGAGGGATCCTGAATTATTGAGAGCAAAAGTGGTTTTTCCTTTAGAGAAGCATATATGATCTCTGATTTAGGTTTTCTTGTTTATATTTACCCTTCTCCATTTCTACTAGTTGTATTAAGCTTGAACATAGAGAGTAGAAGACTGAGTACAGGCATGGGGTTTCCTAGTTTGGAGACGAGTTCATGGGTCAACCAAAGCTTCCATTATAGATAGTTTTTATTTTCCATACAAGCTTCATTGGCCAAAAGTTAGAACCGAGCATAGAGAATATGGACATAGGACTGGGCAAGTGGTGTAGTGTCACAAGACTCTTTAAACTCAACCACATACCTATTAAAAATCCATAACAATATAGGACAAAACTTATTTACAAAAGAAAATGACAAGGCAACCAAAACAAAGTAAAGAAAACAAAAAAAAATAGGAAACTAAAGCAGCAAAACAAAAACAGGAAAGACACAGAGCAACAATAAGCATTCTATGTACATGGGTGGGGCCCCAGATCATTAAAAATAACATTTCACATCTTGGCCATTGACAGGAAGGTTTTCAATCCTCCCTTCAAGTGATCGCAAGATATGTGTGTTCGCCAAGCCTTTCATGAATTGTGTACGGACCAATCCACAGAGGCTGGAACTTCATGTGTTTGTCTTTGTCTTCATGGGATTTATCCCATTTCAAGACTAAATCACCCACAACAAAGCTAACATTCCCTGCAGACTTACAATCAAACCATCTCTTGATACGGTTCTAGTGGAGTGAAATTTTTTCTTTTTCTTTCATCGTTCTTCCTGTAACTTGTATAATGTATCCATCCTATGTTGAATCAATACACATGACTTGCGTTGAGATTCTTGGGATAACTGAAGAGCAGGCAAGTAGATGTCGGGTGGAAAGATGGCTTCTTTACCATATACAAGGAAGTATGGAGATGTGTTCAGAGAGGGTTTGGGTGTAACTCAGTCAGCCCAAAGTGCATTCACCAGGGTGGAATGCAAGTTTCACTGCTCAGAGTAAATGGTCTTTTTGATGATGTGAATAAGATTCTTATTCATTGATTCAATAAGACAATTTCCCTGTGGGTAGTAGATAGATGAGTGTTTAAGCACAATACCATATTGCAATACAAAATCATATAGTTTCGATGAAGATAAATAAGCTGGATTATCAAAAACAAGTGAAACAGGAAATCCAAACCTCGAGATGATGTTATGCTGAAGGAAGCTAATGACTTCTTGGTCACTCACTTGTTTGAGCAGAATTGCTTCCGTCCACCACGTGAAATAATATGTATAAGTCAGAATGTAGCAGTGCTACCTTGATGAATGGGGGCTGATTTCCCCAATTATGTCTAATCCCCACAATTGGAATTGTTCATCCACTACAACAGATTGCAGCAGGGCTACTGACCTTCATGTTCTGTCAGCACATCACTGACAGACTAGGCACATGCAAGCATAAGCATGTGCATCCTTAAACAATGTGGGCTACTAGAATCCAAATCTCATGATTTTATGCATAGTTATGTTACATGTAAAGTTACCTCTAACTGGTATGTCATGCATGTCATGTAACACTCTCTCTGAATCTTGTGCCTCCAGGAACCTCAGCAAAATACCATTGTTGTGCTTTCTATAAAGCATTCCATGAACCAACTGGTAAGATAAATCTTTGTGGTGAAGTGCCCTCTTCTGTCGCATGGAAAAGTGAGAGGGCATGGTTCCATGCTCGAGGTGCTGGCAAACTTATTCGAACCAAGAGTTATCATGTGAAGTGGGTGGAACTCACTCTATATTATACATCTCGATTTCTTGCTCCCAATCAGTGAGATATTCTTCTTTCTCTTGGGCATGTACTACTTTTGTTGCATGTCTATGGAGACCATGACCATTGACATTGCGAACTGGCTTGATATCAAGATCATACTCTTGAAGTCATGTCATCGGGTTCACACATCTTTCACCGAGATCTTATTGAATGAGCAATGCTATGACTGTTGGGTGTGGCACAAAGACTATGCAATGATTTTTAAGCAGGTAGGGTCTGAAATGTTTTATTGCCTTTTATACAACATATGCCTCTTTATCCATGGAGGGATAGTTGAGCTCAAGTCTCTGCATGCTTGTGCTCATGAAGGAGATGGGACATTCATTTTCCAACTCATCCTTCTATGTGAGCACTGCAGTGAGTGAATTGTTGGAAGTGAATGTATACAACAAGAAATCTTTGCTAAAATATGAGTTTTACAACACAGGTGCATCTACTATTGCCTGCGTGACATGGGTAAATGCATAATTTTCCTTCTTACCCTAGTTGTAGGTTTCATCCTTCTTGATCGTATCTTCTATAGGTTTGACAATCTGTGCATAATCTAATATAAATGTTTGGAGCAAGTTTATCTTTCCCATGAAGGACTGCATAGTTTTCTTGTTGACTGGGCGAGGGATCTGTGTGATAGTCCAAACTCAGTCTGGATCAACCTTGATCCCACTATTTTCGATGATATGCCCAAGGAGGTTCCCCTCGGATACTACAAATACACTTTTCTTGGGATTCAACAGTATCTCATACTTTCGACATTGCTCGAGAATATTCTTGAGATGGAAAAAGTGGTTTGACCTCTTTCTTGAAAAGACTGTCATGTCATCAAGGTAGACCACCACACTTTGTCTAATGAGCCCACAAAAGGAAATGTCCATAGTGCACTGAAAGGTTGTGCCTGCTTTTACAAGCTGAAATGACATTCTTCTATAAGTGAATGCACCCCACTTGGTACAAAAAGTATTTTTGAGTCTATTAGGTTCTCCTACCAAAACTTGGTTATATCCATAAAATCCGTCAAGGAGAGAAAAAATTTCGGCCCTATATAATGTCTTCAAGATATGCTCCATACACCATAGAGGGTTGTTGTCTTTATCTGAGGCCCTATTAATATTTTAGAAATCTACGCACAAGCAGATCTCCTCAAACTTCTTCCTTACAGGAGTTAAATTTGAAACCCACATAGAATGAGGAACCTTGTATATGATCTGAGCATCCAACAACTTAGTTAATTATTTCTATATGAGTGGTTCAAGTGACGGATAGACTTTTCTGAGTTTCTGCTTAAACAACTTGACCCCTTCTTTTATTGGAATGACATGTTATATTATTCACGTGTCATATGTTTTCAAATCATCATATGTCCATGCAATACATGCCGGTACTGTCTGAACAAGCTGACAAAGACTTGTCATTCCTCTTATGTGCAACATGTATCGAGATTTCTGAACTTCAGATCTTCTTATGTTCCCAAGTTGATCTATTTGTGCATGTAACAACCTCCAAGGTAAATGTGCATATAAAAAAACATAATAGGAACATAAATACAATAAACATATCAGTGATCAAAATCCATATATAAATTAGTACATTTGCACATGAAAATCAAGGGAATGAATATTTTCATTAATAAATGTAATGAACCAACCAGAGATGGGACTACCACGTTCCACGCGACCATAGATTGGTTGAGCCAAGTCTCTCTTCAGCTAATCACCCCCATGGCATATTCTAAGCATGAATGTAAGATCTCATAGAACACATCAATCAAAACTCATCTAGGGCTTCCGAGGCCACCCACCCCAACCCATCAAACAGTGATTCCACCTCACAGTAAAACATCACCAAAGACCATCATCAGATCGGTTTCCATCCAAGCCTTCCAAGGCTTCTAGAGTGTTTGTCCAACAAAGGCTTCCAGAACGAGTAACTCAACCCACAACTTATACAAGGCTTCTAGAGAGTTTGTCCAACCAAGGTTTCCAAGACTAGTAACTCGACCCACCAAGGGCTTCCAGAGCATTTGTCCAACTAGGTTTCCCAGGACTAGTAACTCAACCCAAGCTGTTACAGGGCTTCCAGAGCGTTTTTTTGACCAGGGCTTCCAGGACTAGTAACTCAACCCAAGCCATGGAAAAATGAGAACCAACCAAAACAAAGCAATGAAAGTAAACCCATAATCACCATGGCTATCTAGGAAATGGCAAGGCTAGGAAATCCACTATCAATCCCAACCATCCTCCATTCCAACGACAGATCATAACCAAGAAACTCCATGCATCTGCCATGCATGCCAAAACTAGTGAAGAAATCATACATGCAACTTGGTACCTCCAAGAAAATTTGATGTAGTTGTTGATGTCGATGACTTCTTGCACTTTCCTACTCTTCCTTTGCCTTCTTGCTCCAATAATCCAAGTATTCCACACCCTCCAAGAGTACTCCAAGAAAACTCTAAGTAACCAAGAGTATGAGAGAGAGAGAATAATGAGAGAGCTCCAAAAATGAACTGTCAATAGCCTTGCCAACTGATCCTTAGAAGCAATTTTATGAATGAGGCCTCTATTTTCTTCATTTTCCATTATTTTCCTTCATTTTCATCCTCACATGCAACCTGTGACCTTTCACCTCCTTTTTCTCCTAATTTCCCTAATTTTCCTCCTCACATGTAACATGTGACCTTTCACCTCCTCTTTATCCTTATTTTCTATTATTTCATAAACAAATGTGCCAAAATACCTTTTTGCCTCCTTAATGCCTTAGCCATTGCCTTTGCCAATTTCCTTAGCCATAAACTACCAAATGAACATCCCTAGGATGTCCTACCCACCATTCAACTTGGAATACGTGTACCATCATCTGTGGTATTTATATATTTTTTTACATGGAATTTTCACCAAGGCTGTTATAGAACCCTCCCCCTTGGGGGAACACCATTCTCAGTGTTCAATGACACCTATAACCAAAAGACTGTTGAAAACAAAACATACTACTCATGGAGCTTTATAACATAGCTCATTGTAGTATTTACAATGAAAGATTTTCTCAAAAGCAAAACATCATGACAACATGACAACATACCGCATACTAGAGCTTTATAACATAACTCATTACGGTATTTACAATAACCACATATACACATTTTCTTAACCAACAAATAAAGGATACAATGCCTGTATCAATCAACAAGGGAATCTAGAGGCTCACACCTCCAACCTCAAAGTTGTTGAAAATAGCAACAAGAAATGCTAAAAATAGAAATGCTAAAATTAGCATTGCTATGGATAGCATTTCAGGATATATTCCAATTTTAATTTGTCCTTGAATTAAAATCCGAATTTAGTCTCACCAACTATTTGAAAAATAATTAATTAATTCATCCTGAGTTAATTAGTTGGAGAAATTCAAACATGAAGTCTTTGTGAAGTCATGCAACAATTATCCCTTTGATTGAGGAAGTTATCCCTTAATTAAGGAGATAAGGATGTGTTGTATTTGAGTTGTAATTAGTTAGCTCAGTTAATTGAGTTAAGCCCAGTTAGACTAGTTCCTAACAGTTTGTGGAACTAATTGTGAGTTCAGTCAATTAATGCATGCATGAATGAAACTAGTGTACTCCAGATAACTGAATATTCTCTCATAAATAACTCATGCATGTCAATTCAAACAAAGGCCCAGCTGAGATTAAAGGCATGGACAATGTACTATCAGTTGCAAGAATTTTCCTATAAGAAAATTTCCTGCATTCAGAAGGAATTCATTCCTTGAGGATTGCGTAGTTTTACAGTCTGTTGGAGTAGTGTGTGAGACCCGTGTCAGACAACGTTACAATAGGAGCACCCAGGGAAAATAGCACAAGGAAATAGGAGGCTTGGAGGACAGAGGGAAAGGCATATGAGTTGTCTAGTCTGTGTATGAGAAGTGGGAGGGATTGTACTGAGAGTTGGATAGCTGTGAGAGCTAAAGCTTTGTGTAATCATGAGATATTTCCACTTGGATGATAATATAGATAGTGTGGCTTTTAGTTCAGGCTTTCCCCAAAGTATTCTTCTATGTTTCATGTGTGATTGATTCTTCTCTGTTATATGTGTTTTGTTTGATCTTGCTCAAAATCGATTAATCTTCTGCAAGTTTGATAGTAGAAGTAGATAAGGTATTTTTCTTTAGTTACATTGCATTATCAGGTGATCTATAGTGAGAATTTCTACATGGTATCAGAGCAAAGGTGATCAAAGCGAAGTATAGATACAAAGAAGGGAGAAGTTCGAAGTTTGAAGTTCTTGATTACAGGTACAAAATCACTTTCTTAGCACATCTCAAAGTTCACCAATGGCATTCAATGGCTTGACACTTGAGTATGCCCTGGATGTTAGCTCAATTTACATAGCATGGAAGCGGTATTAGAAGACAATGGTTTGAAGGATTTCATTGATCAAGAAGTCCCCAAGCTAGTAGTAGCTAATGCCCAAGAATTGGTGGAATGGAAGAAATGTGTGGCGAGAGTGAGGAGGATTATTCTGGAGGGACTTCGAGACCATATTGTCTCAAGTCTCCATGGGAAGGATACTTTGTTTTCAATGTGGAAGACATTGAAATACCTATATCAAAACAACAACGACCAGAGGAAGCTGGCGCTGAAGGACAAGCTTCAAAAAATCAAGTGTGAAAAGGGTGACACGATTTCTACATATCTGAAAAATCTCACCACCTGCAGAGATGAGCTTTGAAGTGTAGGAATAACGATAGGTCATGGTGATATGGTGAGTCTTGTCTCCTCAATCTTTCTAAGAGCTAGCATAGCTACTAGGACTCAGTAAATGGAAGAGAGAAACTACCGGATTGGGAACGACTGTTGTCGAATTTGATGCAGGAGGAGATTAGGAGGAGCACCAGAGATGGTTCTTCATCTAAGCATGATGATGAAGAAAATCTAGCCTTAGCCAGTAAGTCAAGTAAAGTGAAAGGGAAGGCTTCCCATTCCAAATTGAGTTCTTCCCATGGTGGGAAGAAGATTGACAAATCTAAAGTGAGATGTTTTAATTGTCATGAGGTGGACCATTATGCAACTAATTGTCCATTGAAGAAATCCAATAAAGGATCCTCAAAAGGATCAGAGAGTGAGGCACTTGCCTCTTAGTTCGAATTGGATTTTACCCTCATTGCATGCATGGTTTCATCGATGGTGGGTTGTGTTTGGTACCTGGACAGTGAAGCCTCAATCCACATGACCGGAAATAAGAGTTTATTCAGTACCTTGGAGGAGAAATACCTCAAGATGCACATAGAGATGAGCAATGATGGAAAGTACCATGTTTCAGGTGAAGGTATGGTTGTGTTTCAAAGGGAGAATGGATCTCCTCTCACCCTGACAGATGTAAAGTATGTGCTTGGACTGAAGAAAAACTTGGTATCGGTCATGATGTTGGAAGATAGAGGTTATGATGTAGTCTTCAGTAAAGGAAAGGCATTCCTGAGACACATAGCCATGGGCCAGACCAAGAGGATTGGAATTTGAGTGAAGAATCTCTACAATTTGGAGGTAGATGACTGTGCTACATTAAGTTCCAAAGAAGAATTGGTGCAAAGCTAAGATATTGGTGAGTTATGGCATAGAAGGTTGGGCCATTTGCATCATGGGGCCTTGAAGATAATGCAGTAGATTTCTACTGGACTTCCCGAAGGTAAACTTGAGCAAGTGGACACAAGCAAAGGTTGTACCTTAGGTAAGTATGCAAAATCTTCCTTTCATGATCGAGACAGTCGAGCTGAAGCAATCTTGGAGTGAGTTCATATGATGTGTGTGGACCATTCTTGACAACCTCCACCACTACATAAAGGTATTATGTGATTTTCGTTGATGATTTTTCTCGTAGATGCTAGATCTATTTCATGCAGAAGAAGGATCAAACCTTCTCAAAGTTTTGTGAGTTCAAAGCTTTGGTTGAGGAAGAATCAGAAAGAAGATTAGGGCCTTAAGAAGCAACAATGGTGGAGAGTATGTCTCTCAATACTTTAAAGACTTTTGTGCATCAGAAGGAATTAAACAGGAGTTGACGACACCACATAATCCACACAAGAATGGGGTGGCTGAGAGGAAGAATAGAACGATTGTGGGGGCAGTTTGGGCAATGCTGCATGACCAAGGCCTACCACTTCATTTGTGGGTTGAGGCATGCAACACAGTGGTCTATTTGTAGAATAGAAGCTCGCATCGCATTCTTGGGATGAAGACACTAGAGGAAGATTTCTCCAGGAAGAGACCAGATGTGAGTCACTTCAGGATCTTTGGCTCATCGGTTTATTGCCATGTGACCAAGGATGCCTGGAAGAAACTTGAGCTGATAGCTGAGTTGGGGATACTTGTGGGGTACACTGATACACCCCACAACTATCAGGTGTATTTTCCTACTAGTCAGAGGATAGTGGTTCACAGAGATCTTAAGTTTTAGGAGTAGAAGGCCATGTGAGTTTCCCTTGAGAGGGAGCTCCAACTACAGGTTGTGGAGGAACTTTTGGTTCCTAAGGAGGAGGAGCCTCAGACTGATGCAAAGAAACCACATGCAGAGGTTCCAGGAGTGGAGACGTCCACTCAAGCAGAGTCTTCCAGAGATGGGCAGAAGCACATGAGAGAAGCTGACAGATTGTTGTCGGATGCGAGAGAGAATGTGGGAGAACCATCTTCTCATCGCAGACAAAGGAGGTCACTTGATACGTACAGTTGATACATGGCCCTTGTTGGCAAATGTGTTGAGACTGAGCCATCTTCCTTTGAGGAAGCAGTGCAGTAGCCAATTTGGGTTGATGCTATGGTGGAGGAGTATGACTCCATAGTTTGGAACAGTGTTTGGGACATAGTTCCAAGACCAGAGAACAAGTCAGTTGTGAGTTACTGTTGGCTTTAAATGGTAAAACAAGCTGCTAATGGTAGAGTGGAAAAGCATAAGGCAAGGTTTGTTGCCCATGGCTTTCCACAGGTCAAGGGTATCGACTATGATGATACTTTTGCTCCTGTCACAAGGTACTCATCTATCAGATCGATGTTGGCACTATCAACACAGATGGGTTGGAAGATCCATCAAATGGATGTGAAGACTGCATTCTTCAATGAAAATATTGAGGAAGAGATGTAAATAGAGTAGACGAAAGGTTTTGAGACCTTCAATCGTGAGTCACATGTGTGCCGACTCAAGAGAGATTTGTATGGGCTGAAGCAAGCACTTCGTGCTTGGTACACCAGGATCGACAACTACTTCACCAAGTTGGGCTTCACAAAGAGTGAAGCAGATGCGAACTTGTACCACATCATGGTGGAAGGTAAGAAGTTGACCATTGTTCTTTATGTTGATGATCTGATATTCATAGGTGATGATCAATTGATCATGTCTTGCAAGGAGGACCTTGAAAGAGAGTTCAAGATGAAAGACATGGGTCTCATGCATTGCTTTCTAGGCATGGAAGTGTGGCAGAAAGATGGGGAAGTGTTTGTGTCTCAAGGTAAGTATGCCAATGAGATACTCAGGAAATTCCACATGGAGAAGTGCAAGCCCATGCATACTCCTATAGTAGGTAACTAGTGGAAGGAGGATGCTACTTTAGGAGAAGTAGTAGAAACTATTGTGTATCAGCAACTTGTGGGTTCACTGCTATACTTAGTGAACACACGACCAGACTTGTGCTATGCGGTGAAGCAACTGAGTCAAGCTATGGTTCAGTCTACCAAGTTGTTTTGCAAGGAAGCAAAGCATGTTTTGAGATACCTCAGAGGCACATCTCAGTATGGATTATGGTATAGACAGTCAAAGGGAGTGAAGCTACAGGACTTCATAGATGCAGATTGGGTAGGGAGTCCATTAGATCAGAAGAGCACATCAGGAGGAATTTTCAACCTTGGTTCAACTGCAATTTCTTGGTACAATAGGAAATAGAGGTCAGTTGCACTCAGCTCAGTAGAAGCTAAATACATGGATGCAAGTCAGGAAACATGTAAGGCCATTTGGATGTAGAAAATTTTAGTTGATTTGTTTGATCAGAGGATGGATCCAATTGTGATCTATTGTGATAATCAGAGTTGTATCAAACTCTCTAAGAATAAAATATTTCATGATAGGTCCAAGCATATCTACATTCGGTATTATCATCTCAGCGACTATGTGGTTAGGAGGATCATGTTGCTATAATATATTTCGACAGAGGAGCAAGATGTTGTCAAAGTGTAAATTCGAGTGCCATAGAGACAGGATTGAGGTGGTGTAGGTTTTAACCCTGTACATAAATTACCTGCATATGAATTCTAAATCACAGGAAAAATAAAAATGCGAGAGCATAACACATAAAACACATATACATAGAGATTTCCCACTGGATCCCAAAACTGGGATTACCAGCTTGATTTTTCATTATATTCCTTTAAATGTTATAATACATATTTATACATGCCGAAGCATCCAATACCATGGACCGAAAACCATAGGTAGGTTCGCCCAACCTAATATAGGGTCTAAAAAAAAATTTCTCGAGGCGCTGCCCTGGACACCATAGAGGGGGACAACTTAGTGACCGTCTGGAACCATATCTTAATATAGCTTTGATATCCTTGGTCCTTTTGCTGACCTAGATCATTCTTCATGTCACCTTCTATCATAACCTTCACATCCTCCTCTTTTTGCTAATTTTTCTCTTGAATACATCGAGAATTTGATGGTAACCATGAGGGAGCTCTCTTGATCTCTGATTCTGATGTCTTCTCTTCATCAAGTGCAGCCCATGGTTCTTTTCTCTTCTCTTTTGCATCTTCTTCTATTGGATGTGGTCCTTCAATGATATCAATATAATCTCTTTCTTGCAATACTCTTCCTGAGCTATGGTGAATATCATTGAGCTCAAAAGGAGTTGTTTGGACATGTTGTGCCTCAACATTATAATTGAGTTGAGCTACTCCAATGTGTGGGTTTAGAAATGGTGGTACAAGTAGTTGAGTGGGGGTGTATTTTTGAGATGGATATGGATGTGGTTGTGGTTGGGCAGGTGGCTTCACACTATATACTTGCTGAGCCTACTTGTTATTTGGGTTCGAGTTCGGTTGAGCAGGCATTTGGGGTTGCCTTGGTGGAGCAGGAGGTGATGGTTGTGGTTGAGCAGGTGGTGGAGGAAAAGGAGCGGGAGGAGTGTTGTACTGGGGCCATCACCCTTGATGAGGTGCATTCCACTGAGGTTGTGGCTGAGCGTAGGGGTGAAATGGATGAGCAGCTGGTTGGGCATAATATGGAAATGTGAAGGACCAAGGGGGAGGTGTGGACCAGGAAGGGTGAGTAGGGGGGCCCCAAAAAGGCATGAAAGTGGCTTGATAGGGGTTGTAATAGGTCTAGGATGCCCCTTGCATTCTCTGTTGGTAAGGTATGGGTCCATGTGGCCTCCTTTGGTTCATATAATAGAGTGGTTCAATGGCTCCTTTAGCCCTCTGATATGCATGTTTGCTTCTAGGTAAGGAAGGGCACTGATCTGTAGGATGGTCTTTTTCACAAACAAAACACATTTCTATGGAGTGCAATGGACATTCATTCCTAGGATTCTTTCTAGTGCACCTGGGACAAAAGATGGCCAAAGCCCTCTTGGCTTCCTCTTTCTTCCTTTGGATCCGCAAGGTATCCAGTTGCATGGAAAGAAACTGCCTCATCTCGCTCTTGAAATCTTCGATCTAATTTGAAAATTTGTTTTTGGATAAGGTACTGCTCCTAACATTTCTGTTTGCAGCCATTTGCTCCAGAAGAATGTTTTCTTCTTCTTCTCCCCTAGAGGTTCTTCAAATATGTCTTGTTGTCCACCTAGGGGTTCTTCTTAATCACAACCATCGAAGAAGAGAGAAGGCTGGCTGTGTGAAGCAGTGGGCGTGTTGTGCAAACATTTTTCTGACTTATCTCTACTCGTAGAAGGCATGAAAGGAAATATTTTTTTGGCTGATTTTTGTTTTTTTTTGTTTTGTTTTTTTTTTTGTTTTTTTTTGTTTTTTTTTTTTTTTTTTTTTTTTTTTTCTGTTTGTACCTGCAAAACTGAAATAGATTGAACTACAACTAACTAAAATCTATCTTGCTGAAATGAAAATGCGGAATTTAAATGAAAGTAGGAAATGACTAATCTATGTTGCTGAAATGAAATTGCAGAAATGAAATTCTAAGCTACGCTTGCAGAATTGAAATGCTAATCTACGGTTGCAGAATTGAAATGCTAGTCTAGGAAAGAAGAAAATGTCTAATCTACTTTCGCGGAAATTCAATTACAGAATGGAAATAAAACAACTACTCTACTTTTGCTAAAATAAACTACTTAGCAGAAGGTTGTAGTAGAAAATAGAAGAAAAGTAGCAATCACAAATACTCTGACGCTTCCCCGGCAATGGTGCCAAAAAGATGGTGGGCTCCAGTATTGTAACAATAATGCTGCAACTCCTGGGACTCCCTTCTTTACTTTTATCAACCCGGTAGTTCGTAACAAACTTGGAAGCGACGGTGCTATATGCACAAGTACTAGCTCTTGCCGCGGCTGTCACTTGATCAACTGACACAAGTCTGCTAAGAGCTTAAGAAACCTTCTATGAGCTCTTAGAAGAAGCTTTTAATTGTGATGGATGAAAGCTAACTCAGAAAGAAACTGAAAGCTGAAAGGAAATGCAAACCCTAGCATTACCGACTAACCCTACTGGTGCGAGAAAAGATATGAAAGCAGTGGAAATGGATGCCGTTGACTTTTAGAAAGGTAAAATGCATGTGACTAAGCTACTTCTGTAGTAAAATCTGAAAAAACATGTTTTTGTATTTTTGAGTAAGTTGTCTGAATTATTATGCATGTGCTTTAACTGTTTTTTACTGTGCAGAGGTTGATTGGTGAAAGGCAATGCTTGCAAGAGATTGGGAAGGTGAGAAGAGGGCCTAAGGGGTCCCTAGCACCCTTCCAGAGAGTTTCACAGTGATCGGATCTCAAGAAACCACTTTCGTGAGCTTCTACAAGAAGTTTACAGGGGTTCTACAGGATGTACTGTAGCTCCTGTAGGATGTTCTGTAGCTTATACAGGATGTTCCGAAAAGGAATTTTGGAGGGTTGATGGTGGAAGAAAGGTGAAGAAGTGGGTATGGAGGTGAGATAAGGGTGTGAGGAGGTCTAGGACTTGGTGAATGAGGATGAGGAGTGGTTAAGGCGATCGGATTTGGTTCAAGGATGGAGGGAGCAAGGTTGCACAAAGATATGGGAATTATGTCAAATTGGAAAAGGGGTGGCAAATGAAAGGGAGGAATCTGAGTTAGGGGGTTGGAGAAGGTTGCCTGATGGAGGAAAGGTAGTCAAGAAGGAATCACAGGTGTTTTGCACACTATTTTCTAAAACTGACCAAACAAAGACTATTCAAACAAAAGATCTAGCTATTTTGACCTATTTTGACTTAGAAACCAAAAACATGATGAACAGAAGTTTATTGGTAGAAAATCATGCAAGATAACTATGGAAACTAAGCCAGAATAGATTCTTGTTATCACACCAATAAACTCACCTAGGTTGTATATCAGTGATGCTTGGGAACATTACAATTTCAACAAAATGTTGGATAAAATGATGGATGAATGAAAGAAATGCTACACATTCAAGCCAAATAACCACTCTTACTATGACTAACCCTAGACATGGGTGAATGCCCCCAAACTACAAGGCTTTCAACCACCAATTACTCACAGCTTAAGGTAAAGGTGATAATGAAGAAGACTGATTACACCAGCAGATGCACAGTACCCTGTGAGGGCTAGCTGCAACCAGTTAGGAGGTATGTAAATATGGTATCTAACACAAAGACAAGATGACAGCTCTCTATGCATTAAAACAACATAAACTTGCCAGCAAATTTCAATGAAACAACTAAATTCTAACACAGAGGTGGGATGATAGCCCCTCTACTGCTAAAATCAACAGTACATGGAATAATGCATGACAGGCACAACCTGGAACATAGAAGAAATGAAAAGTGAGCAAATGAAAACAAAAGAAGCTTGTATTAGTTGGAAATGAAGACCAGATGCTGCAGGTCTCATAGTATTTACAGTCTCCAAAAGTTGAAACTTACAACATACTAGCACTCATCTAACACTCATCAACTGATTACATTGTGTTTCTAGGTATATATAGAATTTGTTTACAAAATATCTCTACTAGGCTATGCGTGGAGGTGTCTTAATGGATCACCAACCACATTTACAGTTAGATATGGCTTTTTTTCTATAATCTGAACATTTTAATGAACAAAATGGCTCTTTTTGTACTTTGGTGTACTTCTCAGACAGGTGGAATGTTGACTGGATAAACTTCCATAACTGCTGCATAGTTGAACTACTCGAGGGTGTCCCTTTTTGTCCTTGACTAAGCTACTCCTTAACTGCGGTAGCTTATGATTGAATGCATGTAGCTGGATCAAAACTTGCTTCTTAGCGAGCCCCAAAAATTGGCCAAAAACACAACAATTCGCATCTAAAATGGATGAAGGGCTGAGGAGGAACACTAGCCGTCAGATGAATTGCATGGGCGATCAAGATATGATGGCGGAAGGCAATGGCAAGGCACAAAGGCGCAATTTGAATATGGGCTGCTAGATTGGAGAAATAGACAGCGGATATCGTGCTAGAATGGACTATCGGGAGGTGGATGAACAGGGTGGATAAGTGCTGCTAGATCATGGGATGAGGCAATCGGACGGTGGTCAGGCGTCAGAAGAGAGTGATGGTTGATGCGCAGGGAACCGGTACGGCAGCGGGAAATGGTTCTCCTGCATCACTTTTGTGCTGCGGTGGTTTACGTATAGGTAAGTGCGATGCAATAGAATTAATGCACGTGGCCGGCGAGAAACCACTTCCCCGCGGGATAAAGGACGAGTGGATTTGTAGAGCAGGGAAGGCGCATATTGTTGGATCAATGGGCAGAAGATCGGAGGACAGAGGATTTAAAACACATGCTTCGGGCGACATGACAGGTGATGTGACAAGTAAAACTGCAACCCCGGGCTCTATCAAAACTGAGGGTTATACTTTATATTATATGCGCGGTGTTTTAACCAAAAACATAAGTTAATACAATTTATAAAGGGCTACCAGGGTTTTAACATTTAAACATAAAATGCCCGAGGACTAAAGGGCAAAGGGGTTCTCTAGGTTGTAAAGGGATTAAGGGGAAACAATGAAAGGGGAAGAGTAAAATAAATCTGCCATGAGCTCCTTAGTCACCAAAACCCATTTTCCAACCATATTTTAATCCTTTACACACTGAATTTGTAGCATAGCTAATAGTGGCTCCTTCTAGGGATGAGATCCTCCCTATGAGGTCTCAAGAACCTGTAGACCACTACCTTTCTAGCTGAAAACGTTTTAAGCAAAATTCCTAGTGTTCCATTGGGCATGGAGTCTATTTTGTCTGCACAAAACTGATAAAAACAAACTATTTACAACCTTTAAGGTGAGAGACCTTAAACAACATAGAATTTCAAAAATCGCCCATTGTCTGGGCTATCAAAAATTGTCTCTCCTCCCATACTTTTCAGTATGAAGGTGTTATTCCCTTGAACTTGTGAGATGATGAAAGACCCTGTCCAGAAAGCATCAAATTTTCCATGATTGCCTTTTTTTTCTTTCAGTGCATCCCATTTCAACACCAAATCACCAATCTAAAAATTACTTCTTTTTGCCTTCTTGTTAAAGGCTTCCTTAATCCTTTTTTGATGTGCTACAGCCTTTTCAACCAACTACTCTTTGATCTGATGTACTTCTGCTAAATCAGTGATCCTCTTTGCCATGTATTCTTCTTCATCCGACTCTTCTTGAAGGAATTTTGCCACAGGGAGAGTTAATTGAATTGGGAATATAGCATCAGCGCCATACACCAGCTGGAAAGGGGAACTCCCTGTGGATCTTTTAATGGTCACTCTGTCAGCCCATAGTGCATACTTGAGCTTTGAATCCCAATTCCTTTTAATGTCCTCTAACAAATTTTTGATTATCTTGATCAAACTTTTATTAGAGGATTCTGCCAGACCATTTCCTTGGGGATAATATGAGGTGGAATGAACAAGTTTAATGGCCATTGAATTACACATTTCCACCAACTCTTTTTCCCTGAACGTTGTTGCATTATCTGTGATTAATTTGTGTGGAAAGCCAAATTTGGTAAAGGTATTTTCAATTAAAAACTTCATGACCACATTATGATCAGCGTTCCTGGTAGGGACTGCTTCAATCCACTTTGTGAAATAATCAGTGACTACTAATATCCATCTGTGCTGGCCACTAGAATGTGGATTGATCTCTCCAATGAAATCCAAGCCCCACTACTAAAAGGGTCCTTTTGCAGCTATTGGCTTTAAAGGCAGGGATTTCAATTGTTGTTTTCCTTCAAATCTTTGACATCTATCACAAGATCTAACAAAAACAAATACATCAAAAAATAAGGTGGGCCAATAGTACCAAGCTCTAAGAATTTTATGGGTTGTGGTTTTCCAATAGTGGTGCCCTCCACACATGCTATTATGAAACTGCTGCATGACTTCAATTGATTGTTCTTTGTCCAGACACCTTAAAAATACTCCAGATGGATCCCTCCAGTACAGCAGATTTTCCATAATGCAATATTTTGCTGCTCTGAGTTTTAAAGTTCTAGCTTGGCTTTGAGTAAACTCTGAAGGGATTTATAGCTTCAACAAGAAATTAATTATTGCAGAATACCAATCACACAAAGCTAGATTCTCGACCACTAATTGCTTTCTATCTGTTTCAGCTACATTTTCCTCTTCTCCTACTTGATCATTTTCTGCAATCGTGCATAGGAAATCAACATCTAAAAACCTGCAATTTTCTTCAGCTAATAGCTTGGCAAGACCCTGACCTCCGACCAGCTTGGTGAGCTTCAATTCTATATTAAATTCAATCATTTTTGCAATCCATTTAGCCCTTCTTCCATCAACATTAGGTTGTGTTAAGACATCTTTTATTGCAACAGAAGGTACATATGCTATTATCTTGGAATGCAAGATATAAACTCTAAAAGCTTTCAAGGATTTAATAAGAGCATATGCCTATTTTTCTATAATATCATACCTCAGTTTGGCATCCCTCAAATTATTGTTGAAAAATGCTACTGGATGTTCTGAACCTTCCTCATTTTGTTGCAATAAAACAGCTGCAATGGTGTCTTCAGAGGCAAAAAAAAATACATGGAACTCCTTGCTATAATCTGGGCTTATTAATGTAGGAGCTTCCATTATAGCCTTTTTGATAGAATCAAATGATTTTCTTGCTGCATCAGTGATCTGAATTTGAAACTACTTGAAAAAGGTTTGCAAGGTATTCAATTCAGTAGTAAACATGTTTAAAAGATTCTCATGTCTTGCAGTAAAGAAACAAATGAAATTTTCAGCTGTTCATGATCCAATCAAGCATAGAAGAATTATTTCCTTTTATTGTTTAACACATTAAAACAAATTTGTTCTGCAAAATAAGTCAACCACAGATGCAAAAGAAGTTGATGAGGCAGTTCACCCCTCCTGGGCTACATCTGCTTGGTCCAAGACTCCCAAATGGGTCAGTCCTCGTTTTAATTAAATGCTCAAAATGAATTTATAGCTGAATAGAAGTCTCTATAGGTGAAATAGACTGTAAAATCAGATTCAGAACACATGAATCCTTTAGGATTGACTGCTGGTTCACCTCCAATGGATACCTGCAACCTGAAACAGTTCTCACAATACTGGGTCCTAGTGGCTCCTAGAACTTCCACGGCTCCAAAACCTGTGAAAATGACCTCTGATGGCTGAACGACCTATGCCAATGGCTTCAAAACGTCCAAAATACCCAAAATCAAAAAAAAAAATTCATCCAAAACTGCCTTTCCTAGCCAAAGTTATGGCCATTTAATGCCACCTGCCAGTTTCCCCTAAAAGAACTCCAGCTAACTTTAGTTAAGCTCCGCCAATTATGGCGGGACCACCAAATTTGGTGCCACCGCCAACAATCCTGCCAAATTCGCCTTAACTGTCAGCTAAACCTCTGCATGTGACCACGTTTAATGGTTTATCTCAGATTTCGCACCCGACTGTTTGGTTATGGCCCTGGTTCCGGGGGCTTGGTCGTATCGAATGGGGGTTGGCCCTTAGGGGCTGGCCCCCTTATTTTCCCGCCGCAACTCAGTTCAAAACTTAAAAAAATAATTTTCTCCGCCATTCTAAACAAGCAGCCTCCATAGCCTAACGGTAAGGCATGTATTTGGTAAGTGGGAGGTCGGGGGATTGAACCTCACCACCACCATATTTTGAAATGTGCCATACACTTGCTTACGTTAGCTTGGGCCACGTGGCAGCCTCCGGGCTTGCCACGTGGTGGCTTCTGATTGGCCCTTCAAAAAGAAATATTCCATGGAATATTTCGTGGAATATTCTTTTTTTATTTTTTTTTTGAAAATTCAAAAATTAAGGGTTATTGGGCAATTTTGTTTTTGACATAACTTTCACATACAACGATCGTTTTTCGAACCGTTTATGGTGCTGGAATTGGGAGGACGAGCTCTATCCAGTTGTTTAGGTTTGAGCCAATTTTGAGCACTTTAAATTTTGAGCATTTTATGACACTTGGGACATGAGCCCCTGATCACACCTCCCCATTGGGAAGCTTTTGGACCCCAAAAGCCTTCAACTATTTGTTAAAGAGGTGAGGGTACAATGCCATCACTCTGTCC
This sequence comes from Pinus taeda, assembly GCA_000404065.3. Taxonomy (NCBI): domain Eukaryota; kingdom Viridiplantae; phylum Streptophyta; class Pinopsida; order Pinales; family Pinaceae; genus Pinus; species Pinus taeda. The sequence continues at coordinate 120,559 of APFE031134560.1, forward strand.
ACCTCCATCCACTTTGCCTTGTTCGGTTTGCTGCCTTTGAAACCAACCCGAACATAATCTACATTGCCCCTCCTTGAAGTGCGTGTCCTTCTGTCAAGGATTGTATCTTCTTTCAGCTCATCTAAATATTCTGGCGAGAAATATTCTATAGATGGTAGCTGAACAACGCTTTCATGATCAGTGATCAAAGGAGGTTCATACAAACGTAAGTTCTCCACATTAACAACTGAATACATGCACATGTAGGAAGGCAAATCTAATTGAAAAGCATTATTTCAAACCTTCTTGAGGATTTTGAATGGACCATAATGAATAGGCTTCAACTTGTTACCTTCTCCTTGCATCCTTTCCTTACTAATGTATAGCCATACCTCATCCCCTTCTTGAAACTTGTGATCGACTCTATGCTTGTCGTGTCTTTCCTTGTACTTGCCTTGACTCTTCTCAAGTTGTTCTCGAATTTGCTGATGTATTTGCTGAATTCTTTCAATGAATGAACAAGCTTTGTCAATATCACTATGTCCCTCAATGGCAACATATTTCTCAAGAATGAAATCAAGAGGTGATTTGGGCAAGTAACCAAAACAAGCTTCAAACGGTGAGGTGTTTGTGGAAGAGTGCTTGGCACGGTTGTAAGCATGTTGTATGTAGTGCAAATGTTCATTCCAAAGCTTGGGATGTTTGCTGCAATATCCTTTGAAGAGGTGCACAATGGTTCTATTCACAACTTCAGTTTGTCCATCTGTTTGCGGATGGAAAGCAGTACTTTTCTTCAACTTTGTGTCCATCATCTCGCATAGGTTGGACCAAAAATTCCCCACAAATATGGAATCCCTGTCACTAATAATGGAAGTAGGCAAACCAAAGTGAATCCATACATGATGAAAAAATAATTCAACAGTTTGTTCAGCAGTTATAGTTTTCTTACAAGGCATAAGTATACACATTTTGTTGAAACAATCAACTACTACATATAAATAATCATGTTGCTTTCTAGATTTTGGTAAACCTCCTACAAAATCCATAGAGATGCTCTCCCATGGTCTAGAAGGTACCGGAAAAGGAGTATACAAGCCAAGATTCCTATTACTAGGCTTGCTGGTAGCACATAATGAACAACCTCTTATAAACCTTGAAACAGAATCTACCATGCGAGGCCAATAACAATACCTCTGTAGATGTGCAACTTTTTTGCTTACACCAAAATGGCCAGCAATAAGAGAAGAATGAGCTTCTCTTATGACATTTATTCTCTCCCCCTGTGGTATACACAGCTTTCCCAAATGAAACAGCAAATTGTTATGCATGTGATAGTCATTTTCCTCTACATGATTCCCTTTACTCAAGCTAGCATACACATCTTTAAAGTCATCATCATATGCATACTGTTCTATGTAACTATCATGTACAATGGAATCATTCTTAAGTAAAGTAACAACACCAATAATAGGCCTTGAAAGCATATCAGCAACTTTATTCAGAGTACCTTTCTTGTACCTTATTACCAAATGGAACTATTGCAAGAATCCCATCCATCTGAAGTGTCGTGACTATTGTAACTTGCTTTGTGATTGCAAGTACTGTAAGGGCTGATGGTCGGTATGTATAACAGTTTATTTGCCCATCAAATAGTGTTTCCACTTTTTGACGCTTTGTACCAATGCATACAACTCCTTATCATAGGTAGGATAATTTACAACAACACCATTAAAAGTTTTAGAATGAAAAGCAATAGGCTTACCATGCTGTAGAAGAACTGCACCCATGGCATAATCACTAGCATCGATTTGTATCTCAAATGGCTGTCTCAAATATGGTAATGCAAGGACAGGAGCTGAACTAATCTTCTCTTTCAAAGATTTGAAAGCTTTTTGCTGCTTGCCTCCCCATTGGAAAGCATGCTTCACACTTGTCACTGCGTGCATAGGAGCTACTATAGAAGAGAAGTTAGAGATTAACTTCCTCCAATATTGAGCTGCACCCAAAAGTCTTCTTACCTCTGTTATGGATTTGGGAGTAGGCCACTTCCCAATAGCCTCAATCTTAGCAGGATCAATTCTCAAAGAACCTCCTCCTACTATGTGTCCCAAATAAACCAAAGAAGTCTTTCCAAATTCACACTTTGACATTTTAAGAAATAACTGATTCTTCTTCAAAACATCAAGTACTTTCCTAACATGCATGACATGATCTTCTCTAGACTTGCTGAAAATCAAGATGTCATCTAAGTAGACAATAATGAAATCATCAAGAAAAGGGCGCAAGACATCATCCATTACCCGTATGAAATTTGCAGGTGCATTGCACAAACCAATCGGCATCACAAGCCATTCAAAGAGTCCTTGTTTGGTTTTAAACGCTGTCTTCCAAATGTCACTTTCTTCAATTCTTACTTGATGATATCTACTGTGCAAGTCTAACTTAGTGAAATATTGAGCATCTTTTAACTGGTCTAGAAAATCATCTATCCTTGGGAGTGGGTAATGATTCTTTACCGTTATCTTGTTCAAGGCCCTGAAATCAACACACATACGCTAAGTGCCATCTTTCTTTGGAATCAGTACAATCGGTGACCCACATGGCGAAGTACTTGGCCTTATGAAACCCTTGTCCAACAAGTCCTTGATTTGCTTCTTTATCTCAACATTCTCCATAATAGACATGCAGTACATGCCTATGTTTGGAAGAGTACAATCTGGATGCAAATGGATTTCATGCTGAATCTCCCTCTTAGGAGGCAAACCTGTTGGCTCCTGAAACATCTCATGATATACATCAACTACATCATACAGATCTAATTTCAATTTTGGATCACAATTGTCAAAAGAATCGTGATTCACATCAACCTTGGACTTAATCATAATAAGAACAAAATTATTACTTGAATTGACCAGCCTTTTTACCTGTCCTACATTCACCATTGCTATATTTGTCTTCTTGCGATGAGCTCTAACAATGAACTCCTTGCCATCTTTGAAAATATGATATTTGTTTTCATGGCGATGAAAGATAGCTTTCCTGTCAAACAAGGACTTCCCAAAACAATTCCTACTATATCAAAAGGTAACACATCAAGTTCAACTGTGTCAATAAAATGTGCAGTAATTGCAAAGCGCAATGTGCACTTTCTTGAAACTTGTAAATT
>APFE031134560.1:127513-140275 GCA_000404065.3 Pinus taeda
TTTCTTCAACATGTAAGTCACATGCTTAACCAACTCTGCAAAATTTGGAATAAACCTCCTGACAAAATTAATCTTGCCCATAAAGGATTGAACATCCTTCTTTGATCTAGGGGTAGTCAAAGTCTGTATTGCTTTGACTCTTTCTGGGTCAATCTGAACACCTGCAGCAAACACAACATGTCCTAACAGCGTGCCTTCTTCTAAAGCAAATTGTGATTTTTTGGGATTGACTGATATTCCAAACATTCTGCACTTCAAAAATACTCTTTTCAAGTGCTGCAAACGATCTTGATGGCTGCTGGAGTAAACTGTTATATCATCAAGGTAGATAAGAACAAATTTGTCCTTCTCTCCCGCAAATGCTATGTCCATAGCTCTCTGAAAGGTAGCTCCAGCATTCATCAATCCAAAAGGCATTTTGGCATACATGAAAGTGTCCAAAGGAGTGGTAATAGCTTTCTTTTTCTTATCATTTGGGTTCACACAATCTAATTCAAGCCTGAAAATCCATCTATGAAAGACATCACTTGGGCTCCCGAAACCTTTTGCAGCAAATGCTCCATTTTCGGTAGAGGATAGTTGTCTTTCTTTGAGCATTTGTTCAAATTTCTGAAATCAACACACAGTTTGATTTCTCCGCTCTTCTTCCTCACCACCACCAAATTAGCTACCCATTTTGAATATCTGAGAGGAACAATTATCTTGGCAGCCAACAACTTCTTAATTTCTTTTTCAATTAGTGGAAGAATCATGGGATTTATTGGTCTTAGTTTCCGTTTGAAAGGAACAATGTCTTTTTCCAGAGGGATTTTATGCTGAATTATACTCTTATCATATGTTTTCAAATTGCTATACTCCCAGGCAAACACATCAGCAAATTGCCTCATTAAATTGCAGTATTCAGCACTTTGATCAGCAGAAAAATGAGTGAACAAATTAACATACTTAGGCTGACTTGGACTTCCTATATCATACTTACAAATTGTGGACTGGTCTTCTCTTTGTGTAGCCTTCTAAGGCACATCATTTTGGTCAAACAGCCTTTGAAGAGGAATTAGGCCCTTAGGAATATGGTTACTAGGAAGCTGGACTATGCTGTTTTTACCAATTTTATTTCTAAGCTGGGACTGGGAGTTTTCTATCAAGGCATCATTTTCTTGGTCAATTTGCATCTCAGAAAATTCATCAATGACTTGCAAGAACCTATTAATCTCATCATCATCATTAAAAACTTTCCAATGGTGGACATTGTTAGGCAAGGAAGGTCTGTACTTCATTTGTACTTCATACACGAGTTTGGGAGGCATAGGAGGGATAAATAGACTAGCAGAAACAACAAGGGAATTAGCAAGCTGATTTTGGGCTCTAGGAATATATGAGATATAGAAATAATCAAAAGATTCTCAGATTCTCCATACCTCATCCCTGTACACTTTCAGCCTCAGATGATTTGCTTGAAATGTTTTATTGACTTGCTGAATGATCAGGTCAGCATCTCCAAACACTTTTAGATTTTTGATCCCTCTATCTTTTGTTGCATTAAGGCCCAATAGCAGAGCCTCATATTCTGCTATATTATTTGTGACTTGAAAAACCAGCTTAAAAGATAGCTGAATACTTTCTTGTTGTGGAGATACTAGCACCACCCCTGCTCCTGCAGTCTCCCTGGAACAAGCTCCATCAAAGAACATCTCCCAAACCCGACTTCCTTGCTCCTGCTCGGCCTGAATTGTTGGTTTCCTGATCTGCATTTCGGCCTTCTGAGATTCTTCTATTTGGAGAATACATGCTCCAAAATCAGTGTCCACTACATATATTGGATGATTTATAGGATTCTTCTCATCACTAATGATGTATGCCAATTGTGCTTCTCTGTATAGCCTCATGCTTTCTCCTCCAAAAACTGGGATAGTGGCATAAGATAGATCATTCTGTAGTATCCCACCTAGTCTCTTAATCCATCCTCTAGACAACAACATACGAAACTTAGGAGGGAGATCTGCTACCACAATATCCATCATCATACTCTTCATGGACAACTGAGTTAGGGTAATGGCCAGATCTTTAATCAATTCAAGGCATTTCACCTTCCTTGAGTCAAAAGAGAATAAATCATGATATGGTGTAGTGATGTCAAGGCTCAACTCTTCCATGATAGCTTTAGGCATTAGATTGTGACTGGCCCCTGTGTCTAGTAGGCAATTGTGGAGGATTTTGTTAGGAATGGTCAATGAGACATAAAAAGATGGAGAATTATTGTCAGCAGGCTCAATCATAGGACTAAGCACAATGGCAGGCTTGTCATCTTGCAAATTGATAGAGTCAGTGGAGGTTTGTTTGGTTTCTAGCTCAAGAGCTTCAAGAATAGGCTTCCTAAATAATTCACTCTTCAACAACTCAACCAGAGGCACAGATATCTTCAACTTTTGAACCTCTGACTCAAAGCTGAAAGAAGAAGATGATTTATCAGAACTTTTTACCTCTTGAACTGGAGCTTTGAGGATACCTGGATCAGCTACTGGTCTTCTCTGCTTGATATTCTGTGACTCTATTTGGATAGCAGCTCTCTGGACAGGGTTCTCCTTGGAATTCTTTGCATTCGACCTCAGGTTATATCTTTTTTGTTCACCAGCCTGCAGAATAGCTTATTTGTCCCACAAATTTTATTGTTCTTGTAGCAAATATTTTTCATATTCAGTCAATGTCAAGAAGGCAGCGCTGCCTTTATCTTCCATGCAATATATTTCGTCCTCATCTTCAATTGTTCATCCTCCATGACTATATTTTGAAAAGGAGCCTTAACTTTCTGATCTTCTGTTGATTCTTCATCCCTTTGCATTATTTGTAACTGCTCATTCTCTCTTCTAAATGGATTCTGATTTCTTAGTGCAAATGAGTTATGCTGCCCTGTTTTCCCTGAATTCTGCTCAATCTTTATCTTAGAAATTTCCGCAGCCAACGACTTTATCATCTTAGTCATTTTATCTAATTTAGGCTCTGAAGTTGAGGCAGAGGAAGAAGAAGCCTTGCCTCTCTGCTTTCTTCTGTCAGCATGACTCCTAAGTTTTTTTGTAGCCATAATATTAGATTCTACCTCTAAGGCTGCATCTTGCATATCAGCCAGAGTGGCACGTCTTCTTTCCCTCAACAACAAACATAAATTAGAGTCAAAAGCATTGACATATGTGAGTTTATCAGCGGTGGGGGTAGGCTTTACCTTAGCTGGTATTTTACTATACATTCTATTAAATCTTTTATTAAAGTCAGGCAAAGACTCACCCTTTTCTCTCTTCAAGTTACCAAACTCAATATGGTAATACAGCAAGTCCTTCTTATCTCCCCATTGCTTCAAAAATGCATCATCTAAAGCTTCAATATCAGCAATAGATCTAGGGGTCAATTCTCTGAACCATTTTCTGGCCTCACCATCAAGGCTCTGGACAAAAACTCTCATCCACACATCATTTTCACTTATATCTAAATTATCAGCATAGTTGTAAAAAGCTTCAAGGTGTTCTTCTGTTGTTACTCCCTCTGTACCAGTGAATTTGGGCATATATTTTTTATATTCTCATATAGGCATAGGATTTAAAGGGACAGGCAAGACTAAATGTCCATATCTAGCAGCAACAATTCTCTCAATCCCCGTAGGTGCTTGTTGTCCTGCCATATTTGGAATATTTGGAAGAATAGTAGCAGATTGAGTGACAGGGAGTAATGTGGTGAATGGTAGAGATAAAGGGAAGCTTTCTTTGGACTGAGATTCAAAGGGGAACTAACTGAACAAAGGGCTAAACTAATCTCTAAAGGAATTTCTTTATTAACAATGTTGATCTCTAAGTCTTCAAACTGTAAATCTTCAGCAATAATTTTATCTTTAAGTATGGGGGTTTACGTAGTGCATTATATTAGATATCATTTTGGGATTCAACTACGTTAAGTAAGTCATTCACGTATGACCATTTCCATGAGAGGTAGTCGTAACTGACTACCTCTCATGGAAATGGTCATACGTGAATGACTTACTTAACGCTGTTGAATCCCAAAATGATATCTAAAAACAATTTTATCTTTCAGAGATGCGTGAGACTTCTTAGGCTTACCTGATATTGATGCCCCTTTCTGTGATGATTTCTTCGATTTAGCAGTAATCTTAGGTTCAGACAATGGTTCCGCTGGCAGCTTCTGAGGATTTCTTCGAGTATGTCTCATAAACTGAGCCAGAACTTCAGAGTGGAGTCGCCAAAGATTGGTCTTCCTCCAATGGAGTTGCCAGACAGATGATTACAACCATAAACTGTGTTCAAACCTTGTCTATCATCAAGGCTTGAAACTATGTCATTTTCCCAGGGAAGCTGACCTTCGATTTCCTCTCCCCGGCAATGGCGCCAATTAATGTTACCACCCCAAGAAACTCACCTAGGTTGTATATCAGTGATGATAGGGAACATTACAAGTTCAATAAAATGTTGGATAAAATGATGGATGAATGAAAGAAATGTTGCACATTCAAGCGAGATAACCACTCTTACTATGACTAACCCCAGACATGGGTGAACACCCCCAAACTACAAGGCTTTCAACCACCAATTACTCACAGCTTAAGGTAAAGGTGATAATGAAGAATACTGATTACACTAGCAGATGCACAGGACCCTGTGATGGCCAGCTGCAACCAGTTAGGAGGTATGTAAATTTGTTATCTAACACAAAGACAAGATGACAACTCTCTATGCATTAAAACAACAGAAACCTGCCAGCAAATTTCAATGAAACAGCTAAATTCTAACACAGAGGTGGGATGACAACCCCTCTACTACTAAAATCAACAGTACATGGAATAATGCATGACAGGCACAACCTAGAACATAGAAGAAATGAAAAGTGAGCAAATGATAGCAAAAGAAGCTTGTATTAGTTGGAAATGAAGACCAGACGCGGCAGGTCTCACAGTATTTACAGTCTCTAGAAGTTGAAACTTACAACATACTAGCACTCATCTAACACTCATCAACTGATTACATTGTGTTTCTGGGTATATATAGAATTTGTTTACAAAATATCTCTACTAGGCTATGCGTGGAGGTGTCTTAATGGATCACCAACCACATTTATAGTTAGATATGGCTTTTCTGCTATAATCTGAACATTTTAATGAACAAAATGGCTCTTTCTGTACTCTGGTGTACTTCTCGGACATGTGGAATGTTGACTGGATAAACTTCCATAACTGCTGCATAGTTGAACTACTCGAGGGTGTCCTTTTTTGTCCTTGACTAAGCTGCTCCTTAACTGCGGTAGCTGATGATTGAATGCAGGTAGCTGGATCATAACTTGTTTCTTAGCGCGCCCCAAAAATTGGCCAAAAACACAAAAAATTTGCATCTAAAATGGAAGAAGGGCCGAGGAGGAACACTGGCCATCAGATGAATTGCATGGGTGATCAAGATATGTTGGCGGAAGGCAATGGCAAGGCACAAACGCACAATTTGAATATGGGACGCTAGATTGGAGAAATAGACGGCGGAGATCATGCTAGAATGGACTATCAGGAGGTGGATGAACAGGGTGGATAAGCACCGCTAGATCATGGGATGAGGCAACCAGACGGTGATTAGGCATCAGAAGAGAGTGATGGTTAACAGGAAGGGAACCGGTATGGCGGCGGGAAATGGTTTTCCCGCACCACTTTTGTGCTGCGGTGGTTTACGTACAGGTAAGCGCGATGCAATATAATTAAGGCATGTGGCCGGTGGGAAGCTGCTTCCCCATGGGATAAAGGAAAAGTGGATTGGTAGAGCGGGGAAGGCGCATACTGTTGGATCAATGGGTGAAAGATCGGAGGATAGAGGATTTAAAACTCGTGCTTCGGGCGACACGACAAGTGATGTGACAAGTAAAACTGCGAGCCCGGGCTCTATGAAAACTGAGGGTTATACTTTATATTATATGCGCGGTGTTTTAACCAAAAACATACGTTAATACAATTTATAAATGGATATCGGGGTTTTAACGTTTAAACATAAAATTCCCAGGGACTAAAGGGCAAAGGGGTTTGCGAGGTTCTAAAGGGATTAAGGGGAAATAATGAAAAGGGGAAGGGTAAAATAAATCTACCATGAGATCCTTAGTCACCAAAACCCATTTTCCAACTAGATTTTAATCCTTTACACACTGAATTTGTAGCATAGCTAACAATTCTAAACGTGCAAGTACAACTGGTATCAACTTTCCTATCTAAAAATCCAACACTTACAATTGCATTGAAAAGCAAAACAATGTTTTTGTGGCAGCAAGTATGCCTTGGTCTCAGCTCATGGTCCCAAGGAGGGAGAGGTGAGATCAAGCGTTGCTTGATGGCCTTTTCTGAAGATCTTTTCTGTACTCAAACTGTCAAATCAACATGAAGCATTAAAAGCTATTTTAATTATCAAAAGCAACCTAAGTAACAAAACAAGATTTTAACCTAAATAACAGATTTTATTCTAAGAATGCAACAAAGACACATAAAAGTACATAAAGGAGGTACTGAGCACTTGGTTTGGGCCCAACCCCAAGAGCTACAACCTCCTAAGAAAGATTAAAGCTAGTGCAAAGCTGGATTCATCTTTATTGATCAAAAAATAATAGTTACATCCCAAAAATTGTCTACAAGAAAAATCTTGAAAATGTGATGAAATGCAGAGCTAACCTACTGGCTAAAATTTAACTAACATCTGACTAAATCCTGCCTAAAAACTGACTAAAAACTGGCTAACTGACTAACTCCAAATAAGGCCCTAAGCCTTCTTATTTATACAAATTGAGGACCCCAACGGTCCTCCTAAACTTTAGGGACTCGGCTACCAAAACTTGCAGTTAACAGCAGTCCTACTTGACTTGCTTGGCTTCCCCTTGTGCTCCGAGTTTTTGATGGAGAATGCGAGGTAAGGCCTCATAAATGAATGGGACACCTTCCTACAAATCCTCTCCCTTGTTCTTCCACGAATTTGGCTGCCAAGTGCTCATTTAAACCTTTGATTTTGTCTCAAAATTGACCAAAAATCTCCATAAAGCACACATTAGACTTTTTGGCATAATGACTAACCCAATTCACTCTATTAGCATAAATATAATAAAAAATATGCAATAAACTAATGAGAATGGTGGATTAAGTTGAATTAGGAGGCTAAATTAGCCCATATAATTACCCATTTTTGGGGCTCATCAATCTATAGTCAAAATCCTTTTCCATTAGCTACTTGTGAGCTTGAAACCTGTACTGATACAAACTTGATCTGGCAGCCAGTTTCTTTGTCATTATCAGCAGGAGTCTCATCAAAAATCTCAGATGAAAGTTTGCATTCATGGTACAAGGAGAAGAAAAGTAATCCATTGGATGAGCTAAGTCCCAGTGCACATGAATTTCAAGATCCTTATGCAGTATTTTTGGAGGCAAATAGAGAATCCATAGTATTCAACAAATCTATTTACAAGTTTTCATGGGAGTTGCCTTTCAGTAGTTCTCTTTTGTTGTTCATAACCAAGCACTTATGGAGAATGCAAACAGTAGCCAGAATGCTTACTTGGTTGCATTGGTTGTTTCATTTCACTTGATCAAGTGACGAATGGAATAGTTAGAGTAGGTTTTGTTGAATAAGCTCCATTTTGAGCATATTTTGCAGTTTGTCAGTTTTGTTTTAGTATTACATCATTTTCATTTCAATTAAGAGTCTTCAATATTGAACCTTGACTCTTGAGTTTTGATGCTTTTGTTGCCAAGATATTGACTCCATATTGCCTAATGGATAAGGCATTGGTCTGCTCTCCCAAAGATTTGTAGTTCTTGGAACCTCCAAGGAGTGACCATCCCCATTGGAGGCAATGTTAGTGTCAGTCTTTGAAGCCTTCCACCAATGATCAAATATGCTCTTAAAAAGTGATTTTAAGGTGTCAAAGTCAAATTTTGTCATTTCAGTGAGTCTTCAAGTAAAATTTGGTCACAAGGTATTAGGTCTAGGGTTTGTTTTCACTCCTTCCAAAGTTTTCCACGTGTTGGTCCATGTCACCATTCAGATGAGTATACCATCATTCAAAGAGTTTTCATCATCATTCCAGGCTCCAATGGGTCATTTCACACCTTGTTCTTGTTTGAGTTGTGCTTGGGTGAGACTCATTTCCCTCTCCTAGGGTTTTGAAGGTATTTTCCCTTGTATGGTAAAAGCATCAACTAAGCTTGCATCCTAATGCTCATACATCTTTCCCTATCCTTAAAGTACCTTATTAAACACTTCCCATCACTGATACCCCTCAAATTCCTCATTTTCCCACAAACCCTAGTTTCTTGCTATAATTTGACAATTTTCTAGGCTAAGCCTGTGTTTTTCCATTTTGGATCCCTTCCCCTCACTCAATCTTTGAAATTACACTTTCCCTTATTTCCTAACATCCCTCCCTACTTCCCAAAATTTTCTCAATAATTTAGAAGCCCCTTATCCCCTTCATTTCTGTTAATTTCTATAAAACCCTTGTTCCACACATCGGGGTAGGTTTTACTAAAATGATATTTCTGAGAAATAGAAGATGAATTTGACAAAAGTGAGAGACATTTATGTCCATAATATTCCAATGAAGAAAACCCTCTTTCACGTTTTACACAGGTGTCATGATTTTTGAGAAATGTCAATGATACAAGTTGCCTCAGGAGGGTTGTTGCACCTCTGGAGTGACCTTGGGAAAATCAATATTTCTCCTAGCTTGGTTGGCCAAATTACTTGTTTTATGAGTCAACTGATACCTTGACACAAAGAGCTTTCCAATGAGCTATCATGAGCTCAATTTGGAGTTGAGGAATACATTCAAACGTTTACTATAATAGCATTCCGCATTTAAGCAACCTCATTTTGCACATTTTGACCAGTCTTGGGAGATTGGACTTTTGACAGGGAAAATGACATCCAAAATGGAAAATTAAAGATGGTATAGAAAGTAGACTCGATAATTTTTCCAACGAGCTATCACATGCCCAATTTGGACACTGTGAAGACCTTCAAAAGTGGTCTTCAAAAAGATGTTGTGCACCTGGCAGCCAGCATTGCGCATAGAAAAGGCGCTGCACACTTGTGAGAGGGCACTGCGCACCTGGCTAGTGACCTCCAAACTGATCCAAATAATTCTAATTTTACTCAAATTGCTAAATTGGCCTCTTTTCAAGTAAGTGAAGCCCTCCATCTGATTAAAAAATGGTTTTTTTCATCAGTTTTTGTGATTTTCATCTCTCAAAAAACTAAACCCTAGTTTTCCTCAAAACTGTCTCATAGATTTTGAAAGTTCACTTATTTATTGTTGTTTTATTTCCTTCATTCACTACTCCCTAAAACCTCATTCTCTTCATAGATTTTCCCAATCCTCAAACCCTACATACATATATCCCTAACCCTACACTATCCCAAACCCTACTCACTCCCTAAATCCCATTCACACTCCCATTCACTCTGACCTACTCATCCTAAAATCTCTTAATACTCATATTTCATCCATCCACCCTATCTCATAATTCACCACAGGTGTTCACAAACAAATGAAAAAGGCCAGGTGACTAGGCAGTAAAGAGGCAAGGATAGAAGACAAAAGGCAAAGGAAATTGAGAATCCTAAGGAGATTTGTCTTGAGCGGTTAACATACACCTAGAGAAATTGATTGAGAGGGTTAATAGAGACAAAAATATGCTTTTTCACTTAGCCTATCACTACCTAACCCAGAACAAGATTTGTAATGCAAGGACAAAGAGGCTAAAGGCCAAGCTAAGACAAGTTTTGAGGAACAAGAAAGAGCAAGACAAACTCAAGATCTTGGCTGAAGCATCATTGGCCCAGCAAAGCACCTAACAAGGATCACTCATGCCAAATATCAAGAAATTTGGAGCAATTTTTGTCAACTTTGAAATTTTTAATGTAAAAATAGGTTTTTTTAGCAGGTGGCGATGCGCTTTTGTTGGGGGCATCCATTTGCAAAACAATTTATATTTTTGGAATCAACATGGAAAAATATGGAAGCTTAGAAATGGCTGAGAATTTTTGACAAGTGCTAGGTCTCTAAAAGGGCAAAAAACACCCAAAAAGTGCCCTCTCTGCCACTTTTTTGCCACACAGGAGGTAGTCTTGGGAGATTCCAATGTTGGAGGGGTAAATGGACTCTAAATTTAGAAATTCAAGTTGTTCTAGAAAGTAGACTCACCAAGCTTTCCAAAGAGCTATCTTGCACCTAATCTGGACTTTGGAAAGCCTTCCAAAATTAGCCTAGAGAAAACACTCTGCATAGGATCAATGGTGGTGCGCATAGGAGGAAATTTGCCAGTTTTGCCTGATTTTCCAGAATTTTGCCCAGTTTGACTATCAGTTGACTTTTTCTCTTCTCCTTGGTAAATTTGTGATGGTAAATGATGTAACATGATGTAAATTTGATGAAAAAATGACTTAAGGGGGTATATACATTAGTTAGAGGTAGTTTGAGGTTGAATGAATCAGTTTCCATAATTTTAGAGGCAAGTTGTTCCACTGCCTATTTTCTAGTTCCTAGTTTAGATGTTGTTGAAATAGCTCCTTGACTCATGGATTTGACCCCTAATGGCTAGCATAGTTGGTTTGATGCCTATATTATGTAATTTCTTAGTCATTTGTCAAGGTTGGACTCTTGTGGATGCATTGAGCTACTTTTTACATCACTTCTGCAGTTTGGCAAGGAAATGAACCAGGGTTTTGCAACATTTTGTGGGATTCTTGTGGTAATGTGAATTAGCATTGTTTTTCTTCTATTATGTCAGTTGATCTTATGTTTATATGTGCCATCATCTTTCTTATTTTGCATAACTAAATGAATCAAGTGTAAAAGGTGGAATTCATTTGTGTTTCAGTGCTCGACCTTGGGGTTTATTTAGTTTTACATGTTTTCTACTCTCTGAAGAGGACTCATGACACTTGCGTGCCCTCTCCAGCTCCTCACCAGTCTTTAGACTTATCATTACACTCGTTCAAAGTGCTAAAACACTTGCCTACCTCGCCCCACAGAAACCTCTACAAATCTGTATTGATTTCCTAGACCCAAAGCTTCCTTCCTCATTTGATCCAGCAACCAACCATTAAAATCAAACAAATTCCTCTGAGCAAGCATACCTAGCCTAAGATTAGTTTTTATATCAGTCATCTCAAGCCTTCCTTGATAAGTTTTCATTGAGATTGACAAGGAGAGAACCCTCTCCTAACCTGGTAGGGCTAGCTACCAGGTTAAGCATGGTTTGATGTTACCTTAGACCTGCCTTCCTTCAACCTGAGGTAGATCTAGGCACTAAAAAGATCATTTTTCTGAGTCTTTCCCATTACTTCTTCATCAAACCAACATATACGCGACTGTGTAGCTTTTAACTTGCATATATACGTGACTTGTCTTCATGATAACTGCGTATGAGAATTATAACAATTAAATTTCATACTTTTAGTTCCTCCTGAGTCTGTTCTATCTGCATACTGAGCTATGCTACATATTTCTGGTTGCACTACCTTCTTCTTTCATACCTTGGAATGTGATGATGTTTGTTCCTTTTGGTATGTTGGTCAAAATTTTCTCCTACATTATTTTCCTATATGCCCAAACTTGTTACAAGAATAACATATTATATGTTTTATATTCCCTTTATAGTAGTTAATGGCCCTATGACCAAAAATATCACAAGAAAAACAATATCCCTTGAAGTACCTAGAAGTTGAAGATCTTTCTGTGTGACGGTTATTAGCTTGAACCATTCTACTTCTGCATCTCGCTGCAACATGTCGAAAATTATGACATATAAAACATTCAACATTATTCATTAGAGGAAAGAATCGATTAGCACTTCCATGGTTAGGAGCATATGATTTTCTTTGAAGAATTTATTTCCTTGGTCGTTGATGAGGTTGACCTCTTATCTCATTGTTGAGGATTTATGATTTTGCACTAGAGTTCCTTGCTTCGGTCTGTGAGCTAGATTCACCTTTAATAGTTTCATGAAAACCAAGACCAAATTTGATGGCAAGATACTTTTGACTACTAAGAATATCATCCAAAATCTTAGTACAATCTTGAAATTGTAAAAGTTTATCCTTTTCTTCTAATTTACCTTTTAGGATATTTACCTCAACTTGTTATTTCTCTTCCTTTTCAAGATACTGCTTCTTCATTATTTCTTTAGCTTTTCTTCCTTCTTCCACTTGTTTCCTTAATTCCAGAACTTCATTTTCTTTTTCTTCAAATGCTTGGAGTAGTTCTTCATTCTTCTTATTGGAATTTTTGATATCTTCTTTTAGAGAAATGATCACACCTTCAAGACGTTCACAGTAGCTGGTTATTTCTTAAAGTTCCTTGGTTGTTGTGCTCTTTTCATTCACTTCAATTCTCAATGATGTCACTTCATCCTGCAGACTTTAATAGTGGTCTTCCTTTTCCTTGTACTACTTTGTTACCTTGGTTCCTTCTTCCAATAGGGCTTTTAATATGGTAACCTGTTCTTTGTAGGCACATTCCCTTATATCAATTAGATCCTTTTGATCTCTAATTATGTCTGTGATCTTTTTAAATTCTGCCTCTATTTGATTTCTTTCTCTTTCACCCATAAGAGTGATCCAGGTGGATGTTGGTGGCCACCCACCTATCCCATTTGGACCCCCACAATCATCTCTTTCAACTTTTTCAGTTTCCTAAATTGTAGCACAGTTTACTATTTTTAGCAGTTTTTCGGGTCCTGAACTTCCG
>APFE031134569.1:0-52169 GCA_000404065.3 Pinus taeda
TGATAGTAGAGAAGTGTGTGCTTCTTGAATTATCTTTACTCTATCAGTTTGAGGAATGCATAAATTTCCAAAATGATACAAGAGTTGGTCCTTAACATGACAATCCATTTCTTCTACTTGTTTGCCATGAATTAAAGTTGCATATACATCTTCAAAATCTATATCTTGAGCATATTGTTCAATGTAGCTTTCATGCAATACTTAGTTATGCTTAAGTATAGTAGATGCATTTATGATTAGTCTGGACAACATATCTGAAACTTTATTGTGTATGCCCTTTTTATATCTGATGAAAAGATGAAATCGTTGTAGAAAACCCATCCACCTATAGTGTCTTGATTGCTGCAACTTAGTTTGTGAGTGTAAATAATTAAGTGGTTGATGATCAGTATGTATAACTGTCTCTTTGCCCATTAAATAATGTTTCCACTTTTTAACACCCTATACTAATGCATACAATTCCTTATCATATGTGGGATAATTAACTACTGCAGAATTAAATGTCTCAGAATTATAACATATGGGTTTACCATGTTGCATCAACAGTGCTCCCATGGCATAGTCACTGACATCCATTTCAATCTCAAAGGGTCTTTGAAGATCAAGAAGTGCTAGTACTGGTGCTTTACTAATCTTTTCTTTTAAGGTGTCAAAGGATTTCTGTTGTTTTCCTCCCCACTAAAACACCTTCTTCAATCCTGTTAAAGCATGTAAGGGAGCTGCAATCAAGGAAATGTTAGCAATAAACTTTAATCAAGGAAATGTTAGCAATAAACTTTCTCCAATATTGTGTTGCTCCTAGGAAGCTTCTAACTTTTGTAGCAGATTTTGGTTTAGGCCAATTTACAATGACTACAACCTTAGAGTGATCTATCTTCAATTCACCACCCCCTACAATATGACCCAAATAATTCAAAGATGTTTTTCCAAATTCACATTTTGATATCTTAACAGAAAGATTTTCTCTTTTCAAAACATCTAGAGTCTGCTTTACATGCTTCAAATGTTCTTCCCATGTTTCAATAAATACAAGAATGTCATCTAAATATACAATGACAAAATCATCAATAAAAGGCCTGAGTACATCATTCATTACTCTCATGAAATTAGCAGGAGCATTAGTTAAGCCAAAAGGCATAACTAACCACTCATACAATCCTTGCTTTGTTTTGAAAGTAGTCTTCCATGCATCTTGCTCCACAACTCTGACTTGATGGTGGCCACTATGCAAGTCCAACTTGGAAAAGTAAACAACTTATTTCAGCTGATCTAATAGATCATCTATGCGAGGAAGGGGATAACGATTTTTTATCGTTATTTTATTCAATGCTCGATAATCAATGCACATTCTCCATGAGCCATCTTTCTTTCTCACCAACACAATTGGAGACCCACATGGCGATGTGCTAGGTCTAATGAACACCTTCTCAAGCAGCTCCTATTCATGCCTCTTGATTTATGCATTCTCTAAAGCAAACAACCTATAGATTTTGATGTTAGGAAATGGAGCATCTTGCTACAAATTAATATCATGTACTATTTCCTTTTTGGGTGGCAGACCTTTAGGTTCTTGAGATAGTATATCATATTCTGAAATAACTTTTCTAAATTAGCTTGCTTTTTAGCATTATAGCCTTCAAATACATTGGTTTTATCAGGTTTCTTTTCTTTTACAACCATCAGTAAAAATTGTTTGAATTAATTTACAATTCTTTTCATCTGCCTTGAATTTATGAGAGTATAATTATTCTTGAGTTTATGAGCTCTTACAATATATTCAATTCCATATTTAACGAGTTGATACTTGTTTTCAGCTCTATATAAAATGGCTTTTCTATCATACAAGTAAGGGCTTCCTAAAACAATTTCACATATATCCAAGGGAACAATATCTAACTCAACCTCATCTACAAATGTTGACCCAAAAGAAAACCTAAGTTTACATTGTCTAGTCACTTATAGCTTGGCTTTATCACATAACCAACCTAATGGATATGGATTCTTCTGAGGTGTGGTTAGTAATCCCAACTTCTTTACAATTGCTTCAGAAATTAAGTTTACTTGTGAGCCACTATCAAACAAAGTACCAATCTTTTGATGCTTCGAAATAACTCTAATATGAAAAAGCTCATGTCTTTTCCTCTCATTTTCTTCATTACGAGTAGATTGTGTAGAAATACTAGTAGATGCTTTAGAATTTTACCTTTTATACCTATGGCTATGATTGTTGTTTCATCCCCTGAGTATGACCCCAAATCCTTCTAAATAGCTGTAGCATTCTTCTTCTTTTTGCCATCGTACTTCTTAGGTTTCAGTTCCGGATGGAAAATCCAACAATGTTCATCATCATGCCCATCCTTCTTGCAGTGAGTTCATAAAGGTTTGGTATTTTGTACATCATTTTCCTTCCTCTCTTTTCATTTCTACTTCCTCTCTTCCTTGTTCTTGTTTGTAGTGTGTTTTGATGATCCCCAAACTTCTGGGTTCACATTCTTGCCTCTAGCCTCTAGATGTGTAAACTGAACAGATACCTCATCTATACTAGTGGGATTAAACATGAGAATGGTATGTCTTAAATAACTATGCAGACCATATATATACTTCAGTAAAGTTTCAGGTGAGTCTAAAGAAATGCCTAGAATCAAAACTCTTTTCCTAAATTCTTGGGTGTAACTTTGTACACTTTGCCCTTTCAATTGGCGAAGAGTTTGCCAACTCATCATAGCTTTCTGCATATAAGCTAGTGGATAGAACTGTTTTTTAATTGTAGAAACAAATTCATTCTAGGTAGAAAGAATTTTACCATGATTCTTCAAATCAGCTTGGGTCCTGCCTTCCCACCTTACTAGGGCGGTGCCTCCGAGGTGTAGGCTAGCCAGCTGAATCTTTCTCCTTTCTGAATCGATGTTCTGCACTCTGTAATATACATCCTATCTAATCCAGTTATCTAGCTTTTCTCCATTCAATTCTCTGTCATAAACTAGAAAATCAAACTTCACATCTAATTTAATTAAAGAATGTTTCTTCTTTTTCTTTTCAGGGCTTTCTTTATGTGAAGAAGATGATGATGAAGGTGATGATGGGGGAGATGGTGGAGAGGGCTTATCCTCTTTTCCTTTTCCTTCTGCGTGGGCAACTAGAAGCAGTTCTTATACTCCTTTATCTTGTTTTGAGGTTGAAGAATCTTCACCTCTACCTTTCTTAAATTCTGTATACATCTCTTCTACCATGGCTCTCATGGTCATGAAACTGTTCATGAACTAGGAGTCTGATTCCAAGGGACTTTCTTCTAACATTTTCCTCTTAGGATAGACTCATCCAATTTCTGGGTTACCTTCAACCAACTCTCCTTCTCCTAATTTAAGCTTTTGATCTAGTTAGCATTCAACAAAAAAAATCCAGCACAAGATTTTTTAACCTTAGCAACCTAAAGCTCTGATACCACTTGATATGGAATTGATCTAGGACAATTAATAAGGTATTGCAGACTCATGTGCATGGATGTGTCTATTTTATTTTATGAAACAGATTGATAATATTGCGATATACACAGACACTAAAGCAGTTAGAGAAAACACAATAGGCAACACATATAAACACAACAATTTTAATAAGGAGTTCACCCAATACTCTTGGGCTATGTCTCCTAGTCTAGCCTTCAGTGGTGGCCTCCGTATTATGTTTTCAAAGTAGAGATTTTACAACAGTGATCTCAATTTGAGTCTCACACAACAGATATAAATCAATAAGACCATACTTGGATTCCCCAAGTCTCTAGAGTACATAGACTTTCCCTACTGAATCTCAAATTCTATTGGTCACAATCCTATGAGTCCAATCTGAGACTCAATACACGACAGACATATACAAAGGAGTTCACTTAAACCTCTCAAGCCTTCTCTAGAGTACACAAACTCTCTGACTCTCTCTGGCTCTATATTAATTCTGTCTCGATGCTGCCTTTGCTTCTGCAGGTCAGCTCAGCTTCTTCTCCCTGCTCTTAGCTTTCTACTCTAACTGGCCTTCTTCCCTCTCTATCAGTTTGTGGCTTTAAAGCCAATATGATTCCTCACTATTAGTTTTTTCTTCCTGGCTTTCTAGTTCCCCTGCCTATGTCCATTCGAATCCCTTTGCATTACGTCGTCAATCACCACATAACGCCTCATAGGGAGGTGGCCACCTATTTCGTAACAAATGAGTGCCAGTTCTCTTGGACATACTCGGAACGACCACTTTTACCATTAGCTCCAAGAATGCCTATGAAACACGACCTTCTGCCAACGCGTCATCCATGTCAGACTTCAAATCTTATTCACCTCTGCCTATTAACCTCATCAAATCTGGTCATCCATCAGAACACATCTCCACTGTTGATCTCGGGGCCCCAAATACTACAGTCATCGTTCATATCAGGTGGCTAAGTCGCATGACGTTTACCCATCCGATGTGAGTGGTTTTCTCTCTCTTCCCCTGGAAACGTGGCAACCATTGTGTGGCATCGGGCGAGACTCGGTTGAATCCGCTTACCACTCAAAGCCCCTCCTATATTCTATTTGTTTTTGTGGAATCTCACTCCGACAGAACCGAAACAATATTTTTCACATTTTATATTTATTTCGGGTCCAAGCACTCGGGGATTATCTTCACTTAGAGTTTTGTCCTTAGATGCGCAATTAGAAACTACCTTGCATATCGCATATGAGAAACTACCTCCACTACTTAAAATTACCCCTGCATTTGTTGGTTGGTGTCAGTGCGTGTTACCATGGTCCACTGCTCTATGCGCTAGATCGATGACCCTCTTTGATCCACGCTAATCACCATTGCAACTGTCTAAGGATTCCTTCTGATAGCTTGGTATTTATAAGACTTTGAAACTTTGGCATGATTTTTAAAGAGTTCATGAAAACTTAGAGAGTGTTCTAGGATCCAATTTGGATCATGCGATGAGGAAGAAAGCAAGGTTTTTTAGAGTAGGAGTGTTACACTGAAATTTGTCACCATGACTATCTGCAGTTAGTATGGCTCCATCAACAGTCATACTATCCTCCTTGGCAAGCCTTCTACTTCTGCTCTCCATGTCAAACTTCAAGAAAGAGAGAACGTCATTAAAAATCATGTTTATCTCTAGGTACGCAGGTTCTCTCTACCTTACCTGCGTGTACGCCCTCCAAGTTCATTATACCTGCGTATTTGTATGCTCTGTATGTCAAGGGTTGGGTGCGTACCCATGTAAAGGTCAAAAGGAATGAGTTTCATCTTAAAAAGGTTACGTGTGGTCATTTCTAGAGGATTCTAGAAGAATGTTTGATGTGTATTGAGCGCCTCTAGATGGTTAATGCATCCCTATGAAAGAGGAGCTTATCCCATCAAGAGAGAAGCTACCCCATCCAAAAGAGGGGAGTATCCCATTGATGTTGGACCTGATTAACTTCCTCTAGAACACTATAAATACAGGCATTGGGCCAGAAAGAGGGAGGTTGAAAGCTGAATATTCCAAAGGGTAGATGCTGCTGGAATTAGGACTTCCTTGTAGAAGCTTGTGAGGAGAGATTCCCATCCTTTCTTGTTTCATTTGGAAGTGGGTGAGCTTATCAAAGTAAGGGAAAACTCTTGCTGGACCCTGGGAGGAACTTGCACAACACCAAGGCTCAGGTTGTAATGGTTTCTTTTGTTTCCTATTAATACAAATAAGTCCATTCTTCTCAACAATTTGTTATTAATTAGTTGTTTCACATACTCCTTGGTCTATATGTTGAATATGTTTTATTTTATGGGATATTCAGGTGCTATGTAATTGTTTGATTGTTAGTGAATGCAGGTTTCAGAGTGAAGGAGGAGCTCATCCGGATCAACAAGGCTGGACTACTACAACAGCGTTGGACTACATGTAGGATCTTAAACACTTGATTTCTTGTATGATAAATGCATGTTTAGAGAAGGATTGCTCTTAATTGTCTTGTTTGTCACTAGAAAGTCTTAGGCTTCTAGGGAGGTTGGTTTTGTCCGCAAGATTAACTCTTTCCGCATGACAATTGCAGTTCCAGATTAACACCTTGGCCCAAAGGGGCACCACTCCTTTTCAAAACTACCATCAATTCATGGCTTTATGTGACAATAGCTCATCAGAGGACAAGGCCAAATTATCAGAGTTCTACCTACACAACTTGGCCCTCCCCAACATGAATTTGTGGGATCCCAACGCTGCGGTAGGAGATGTGCAATTGATGGCCATGGCCTCTTGGCTAAATCATGAAGAAAAGAGAGCAGTAGAGGTCTGACATGTTATGGACAGGGAACTAAAGGAGCCACTAATGATTAGAGCAGAGCCGGAGGATCCCTCAACATTAATATACACCCACCAGCACTTGGCCAATGACTCTCAGGCCCTAGCAGATTACATTGAATGACAAGCTCAAGCCATAGCCCATTTTGAGGACATGGAGAGACTGTTGGGGGATAATTGTGTTCATGCTTACACCCGGAGGTGGAACACACTGTCCCACAACCTAAAAATAAGAGACTACCACTCCCCAACAAGGATGAGGGAGGCCTTGGCAACAGTATCCCTCTACAAACAGTCCATGAAGAATCTTCAGGCCAACTGGGTCGGCCTCAAGTTCAGTCCTCCCTTGCTTTTGGGGCTGCTGGAAGGAGTCAAAGAAGAGGAGGAACACAGGCAGTGGGAAGAAGTGGAAAGAAAAGCAGGATTTCATGACCGTGAAGAAGATATCACCTCGGAGGCCTGGGATGTGAGATAGGTGGTCAAGGCAATCAAGGATGACGAGCTCGATTAGTTGCTCAGAGGATGAGCAACCCATTTAGTAGGGGGGTGATGATGAGCCCCGGAATTGGGTAACTTATTGGGCTCATTTTGCCTAATTGTTCTTCATCAATCCACCATTTTTCATAGTTTATGCATGTTTTTTGAGTATATTTATGTTAGTTGAACGAATGAGGATAGTCACTTGACCAAGAAGGCTAACACATGGTTAATGTAGATTTTTGGAAAAATTTTGGACCAAGGCCAAGCAATTATGAGCCAGATGACAACCAAGCATGAAGGAACAAGGGTGAGGATTCGTAGGAAGGGTGTCACTGCATTAAATGGCCCCTTCGTCGAAATCTCCACCCTCAGCTCGGAGTTCAGCAGGCCACCGAAAAGGATCCTCAAGGGCAGCCGAGCAGTCTTGTGTAAAGTGATTGATCACTGGCAGTTTGAGCAACTGAGCCCCTTGAGTTAAGGAGGGTTGTTGGAGACCCTCATAGTGCATAAATAGGAAGGCTTCCAACTTTCGTAGGTTACTTTTTGAAATGTTGTATTTTGCACTATAGTGTCGTTATTTTCTCAGCTCATTTTGTAGTTGCTGTTGTACAACTTTCTTTGTGATATGGATATTTTTGAGTAATGGAAAGCAGCTTTATTTGGCATCAGTTCTGAGATTTTCTTAGGAGCCTGTAGCTCTTGGGGTTGGGCCCAACCCAAGTGCTAAGGCTTCCTTTGTGTACTGTTATTTGTTTTTAATGTCTTTGCAAAATAATTTATGTTAAGTAGATTAAAATCTTGTTGGTTACCTAGATCATTGTTGATGATTAAAAAGGCATGTTCATATTGATTTGATAGGTTAATAACAGAGAAGATCTTCAGAAAAAAGGCTATCAAGCACCTCTGATCTCACCTCTTCCTCAGTGGGACCATGAGTTGGGACCAAGGTGACCTTGTTGCCACCAAAAACATTGTCTTTGCTTCATCATGCAATTATTAGTGTTAGATTCTCATTTGCAGAAGTTGATACCAGTTGTGGTTACATGCTCAGGTTCATGATTGCTTAGTTTCATAGTTTTTTCACATGATTTCGTTGCAAATAAATTTCTGTTCACTTTCTTTGCTGTTATCTAGGTCAGACTAGGTTAAAGTAACTAGGTCCTTGATTTTCCGAGTCTTTGTTTGTTCAGTTCGAGAAATAACTTACAGAGCACCTATAATACTTCTCTATCTACCCGTACTCCATCAATCCCTCCTGCTCCATCCTCTAACTCGGATTCTTGCCTTACGTTTGCCACATTCGCTCGCTTTGCCCTAATTCCCATATTTGTGTGCAACATTGCTCTACTCCTCCTTGAACAAATCCAACCATCCTCACCACTCCTCAGCTCCATCCACCCAGTCGTGGACCTCCTCACACCCTTATCTCACCTCCATACCCACTTCTTCACCTTTCTTCCTCCATCAACCCTCCAAAATCCCCTTTTGAACATCCTGTAGAAATTACAGAACATCTGATAGAACCCCTGCAGACTTTCTGTAGAAGCTCACGAAAGCCGTTTCTTGATAGCCAAACTCTGTGAAACTCTCTGGAAGGGTGCTAGGGACCCCTTAGGCCCTCTTCGAACCTTGCCAACCTCCTACAAAAATTTCCTCTCGCCAATCCACCTCTGCACAGTCAAAAACAGTGAAAGCACATGCATGATAATTCTGACAACTTATTCAAAAATACAAAAGGATGTTTTCTTCAGATGTTACTATAGAAGTAGCTTAGACACATGCATTTTACCTTCCTAGAAGTCAATGGCATCTCTTTCAGTAGCTTGCATCCTCTTTCTTGCATCAGTAGGGCTAGCTGGTAAAATTAGGGTTTGCTAGGGTTTTCATTTCCTTTCAGCTTTTCAGTTTCTTTCTGCAAGTAGATTAGCTTCCTTCGAGTTAGCTTCCATCCATCAGTTAAAAAGCTTCTTCTCAGAGCTCATAGAATTTGTCTTAAGCTCCTAGCGGACTTGTGCCAGCTGACCAAGTGACAGCCACGGCAAGAGCTAGTACTTGTGCATACAGCACTGTCGCTTCCAAGTTTGTTACGAACTACCGGGTTGATAAAAGTAAAGAAGGGAGTCCCAGGAGTTGCAGCATTATTGCTGCAATACTAGAGCCCACCAAGCAGAAGCTGCAAATAAGGGGATTTTGTGTATAGGGGAAGTTGCTCAATTCTTTACCAAATTTGTTTAAGGGTTATCATCAATGAAAAAAGGGGAGATTGTTGAATTATGTGTTTTCATTGATGTCAAAGCTCAGGGAAACCAAAGATGGGTACACAAGACCCTTATGTATGCATGTTATTTGGAGACTAATGTAGAAAATGATCGAGATACCCCTTTTATGCATGTGTTTCCCTGTCAATATTCGGTCTAAGCAAAGCTTAGGGTTGCACTTATGCTTTGTAAAGAATATGAGTTGCAAATGTATTAGTGAAAAGCATTGGATGAAAGTAATTTGACCTAAGGCGTAGAAGAGATGAGCAAGGTTGAGGAGAAGAAAGTATTAACGAAGGATCTGTAACACTGAAAGCGGTTCAAGCCATGAAATGAGTAGTAAGTCAAAATAATGAAAACATTAAATTTTCTGATAACGTGAAATAACGTGCACAACACTTTATTTTGGGTTGCCCATTATTAGTTAACAAAAAGATAATTTGCTAGCAGTGGATAGTTCGTCTACTAGACCCTCGGCATATCGATGTTTTTATCAAAGGCACAAGTTTCCAAAATCACTAATATCTCGGTATACAGGCTCTTGGTCACAACCCTTGGTCACATGGGTGCTTAATCATATCACCCAAGGGCTAAAAACCCTTGGTATATTGCAATATTGATGTATTAAACAAAAGGGCATAAATGTGTTGATTTTCTAATATGTTTATATAATACAACTATGGGTCACATCTTCGAGTATGTGGTGCTAAAGTATGGCACTTAAGGCTTAACCACTCAACATATCACCATACTGGCACATTACAAAGATTCATATGCTTTCCAATATTCCAAGCCTTGGTAGCTAATGGTCATAGCCCTGGGTCATGAGGAAGCTTAAGGATTAGCACATGTGGGTTAAACACCTTCGATATATCACCATATCAATGTTTTATTTCCCCTAGTCACTGCCCGAGTCACAAAGTGATAAGGAGTAACATATATGTCTTTCAACTCTCTATATCAACAAACTGGAATATTTAACAGTGCATAAGGCATAGAATCCTCCAATATCCGAATATCTCTATGCTTGAGCCTATTAACTAACAAAAAATTTGCCAGCAATTGACAAAAATAATTGTTGTTAGATGTACCCTAAAGGTCTTGGTTTTGCAAGAGTTTTTAATGTTAAAGGATTTTATGGATTCTACCAATATGCTAATATGATAATGCATCAAAGTGTTATATATTGTGGTGCTAAGGCATAAAATCACCATTACATGGAAATTTGGATTGGAGGGAGCTCTGAGATTCTAAAGAATGATAAGTTCTTGGTTGTAAGTGGTTGAATTGAAGGGAGCATTGACAATGCTTGGTTCTATGTGGTTGGACTAAAGGGAGAACATATATATCAAATAATTATAAAGGTGTTGGACTAATATAAGAATTCAAGCACATCTTAGAAGTATGTGTGGAATCACTAGGGCTATATTATTATCATAGGTTGTATAAGGGTGCTTGGCCTCGTAAACGCTAAGTCTTGAAAGGTGGGATGAAGGAAGCACCTTCCTATATTGCAACTTTATGAGGGTTTTCTAGTTTAGAAGTTGAGATTGGAGGAAGTGCCATCATTTACGACTGGTTAAGGATACATTATGGGTTCATAATCTTGGGTTGAAGGAAGCATTAAGTTGTATAAAAGGATTATGAATTAGCAATGCTTGTTCGAATATGTGGTTTGATGGAAGCACTTGGTTCAAGATATCATTACAAAAGTAAATGTACAAAAAAATAGAATGGAGGGGAAGTCAGGGAAGCATATTGGACCATTACAGAAAAATTTATGGAATAAACAACTAAGGGGATTGGTGTGCCTACAAAGAAATATAGGGGATTGTTGTCTCGTGCAGGTTGGTGCTTACAAATGAGAGATGATTTGTGCCTCTTGTAGGTTGTTATCTACAAATTTGAAAATTGAGGGGATTGGTGTCTCATATAGGTTGGTGAATATAAATTATTGTAACAATAGGTTGGTACCAATAAAAAACAATCATTTAAAGATTTATTTTGGGTTTCTCCCAAAAAAGTCTCCACATGTGTCTCGTGTTTCATGTTTTTCTTGTGAAATTGATGTTTTATGGTGTTTGAATGTTAAATAAGTAAATATTGTATTATACTAATTCACCCCCTCTTAGTATAATTGTGAATTGAACAATAGATGCTATGGCTTGTGCACAATCGTTTACTCATGCGTGCACATACTCCACGGTTTCATTCTCCTCTAATCTTCAAGAATATTTCTTTTTTAGGCCCTCTTCTTTTGATACTACCCTTAATTCTCCCCAAGCTTCAATTGCTCCTTTGCTGTTGGTTATCATTCATCAAGTAAGACCCTATTTTGTTAGGGGGCTTCTTTGGAATACCAAATATCAAGGTGGTCTGTTTCAACTTCTTTTGGCCTTTGGCCTTTTGTATGCAAGTTAATTGTTGATTGCAAATTTTGCCAAATTTTAATTTCATTATAAAGTTTAAATGACTAGTATTTCAAATCCTTTTCAAAACATTTCTTCTACATGTTCCTATGCAATTACCCACATAATTTCCTCTTTTCCTTGCTTTGTGTGTTGAGAAATCAATAGGGACAACAATTAGGGTGATTTCTCATTACTTAATAATTGATCGTGAAATTATGTTGGCTTTTTATTACTTTTATTACGTTTTGTTCATCAAACAATTACCAAAACCATAAACCACAAAGATCACAAATAGACAATGAACACAAGGTGTAGGCTCCAAACTAGGGCAAAACCCCTCCAAACTAAGAAAAAATTATTCTCATTATAGAATGAGATCAAATGAGAATTCCATGACCCAAACAAAAAGACCAAGACCTCCAACAAAACCCAAGTCAGCCCTCCTTCCAAGCTCTTCCAACAAGTCAAAGTCAACTTAAGTCAAAACCTTCCAAACTTGCTCCAACAACAGACTTTTGGCCCCCAACAACAAAATATCGAACCTGCAATAGATCTGCAACTTCGGCCTCTGCAGTAGCTCAAAAAAATCACATGTGTGAAAATTAGGGCATAAAACTTGCCTTTAGAACTTCACTTTCTCTCTCCTTGCTTATTTAGACCTTCACTCTTGCTTCTAGGCTCCTTCGCTAGTATTCATATTTCTTCTTGGCACAAAATTCAAACTTGCTCGCTTGGCTTCAAATGAGGTCGAACTGTCTTCTATTTATACAGATCCAAGAGGTCAAATTACCCCTTCCAGGTCCGTCTTGGTCTTATGGGTATACAAATGACATTTTTTACTCAAATAAAATTATTTTTCCACTTTCTTTTCAAGTTCCAAATGGGACATGACTCTACTACAATGATTTGGCTTATGACAAATATTCTTTTGACTCATTAAACACTAGAAGCATGAAGAACATGCTTAACCTAGATGACAAATCAAGTTGAGCAAGAAACCCATGCTTGAAAAATTATATTTATTTTTATTCTTTTTTTATCATTTACATGAAATATATAATAACATAAGTATAATAGAAATTATGAAGACCAAACCTGGTTACATTTTTCAACACTCCCCCTTAACTAGGGGGTATTCATAATTCCTTAACAGGTACACAGATACTCTCAAACTGAAATATTCTCATAAGAAGAGTTGGAGTGGTAAACCATCTTTTAAACATCAACGCTATAACCAACATTGTCAAATTGCAACATAGCAAGGCCTTTACTTTGACAAGCTCTAACTCTACACATGATTAGAGCACAATGTTGGGAGGCACACACATGGGCACCACCATATCCTCTCAAGGCACATATCCCAACCAAATGTTCACCAGGTATGTCTTTTTAGGACTATTCTTATCTTGGATTCCCAATCCTCAAAGAATATTGGTCCTTTTTTACCACTCTTATCTTGGATACCCTATTAGATCCTCAAAGAGTGTTGGTCCACAGAACTACTACCTATCTTGGATCCCCAATCCTCAAGGAGTACCAATCCCATATTCTTATCTAATCCTCCATTCTTCCTCCTAGTGCCATACACTAGACGTACGATGATTAGTCCTGACCTAGTGCATGATATATTTGGAGAATAAGGTGTCCCATATCAATCCATCTTAATCACGTATGTATTCCTTATCCCCTTTAAAACAGGGAGTGGATCTTAGCTCCCTCTCAACTAGGGAGGCATTATCATAATTCTTAGTTAGTCTCAATCATAGTCTTAATTCTGTCTCATTCATCAACTACTTGTTCTTCCGTGGAGATCATAGTAGTAGTTGTAAGGGCTCCTATCTCTCATCATCATATAATACTTGAGCTTCGACCTTCCTGTATGTTATGGAGCCAAACTCTTTCTTGATCTATCTTCATTATAGGGTTCTTGTCATCATCCTTTTACATCACCTTCGATCAATCATTACTTATAACATATTCATCATCAACAATATCTTTCCAAACCAATCAATGTGGGGCTAATTATATCTCCCTCTATCCATTGGGAAAGTGAATATCATTAGATCCAACATGACCAATAGGCTATCTTGTGACTTGCTACCTTTCCTACCTCCATGGTGTAGACAATTTTTCTATTAATATTTCTAAGCTAAAACCAATATTGTCCACTCAATCCATGTGTTTAAGAATTGAGTTTAAACCAAACAATTGTAGATGTATTATCTCAACTACTATCTTTCTAATATGTACTTCTACAACATGTTCTTCTAGGTGGCTAAATCATATCTCAAACAAGTCATCAATACCAAATCATGAATATCAGAGTTATCCAATCATGATAGCCTTATCGTCAAGATGTCATGTTCTACTACCAACTCTTTCTGAGGTCAACGTCCCTTTACATGGTCTATCTTCATACTAGAATCCTTCTTCGCGCTCTTTGCCTTTCAAATATCAATCAACGCATTCAAGCAGTGAACTAATCAACAAGTTTCAAAATCATATGCATTAGATTTTAAGCAATCCCCTTTGAAGTTGTCCATGTTTCATTCTTCAAGAGACCATATCAAATGTTGATCAATACCATCCTATTTATTGTCCATTTATTATGCTTCTATACATCGAATGACCATATGGAGGAGTTCTTTCTTAATCAAACATATCATCATGCTCATCTATCATGATTTTATGTGTCAAGCAGCCAAAAGAAAGAGTTTCGTCCAATCAAATATTATCCCAAACATATAATACTCATGCTACCAAGCACATTTATGCAACCAACTCTTCATACATTATATCCGAAGACATGAATTCCACTTCCTAATGAAGAGATCTCAAGATATACATACTAATTCCTTCATACTACCATCTAGTCTTCTTCTCTTTTGATCGAGTTGCATATTTCCTTGAAGATGATGTCTAAGATGAGAAGTGCTCCTTACTACTGCAACATGATTATCTTCATTCTTGCGAGCTTCCTTGATGCCAACTTCCATAATCTTATAATAGAAATATATTATAGTAAAAGATTCTTTCACATATTGAAGAACCTTCATAATTATTGTCAAGGATCCTTGTGATCCTTTCTAAAACATGATGCCAAAAAGTAGTTGTATAAACTATGACGTGCTGGATGGTCCAAGAACTTCTATCCTCGCTAGATGATTGCTACCAATGAGATGCAACTAACGGTATAGACTCTAATCCGTCCAATGCTTTATGCTTCATTCCATGATGCCAAGCTCCAAAAATCTTCTACTAATATAACTACACATACTATTCTAATTTCCATCTTCTAATAAAAGAGAAACAAACTGTAAGTAAACTTGGTAGTGATGAAGTTATTAAATAATAAAGATCCTTGGATCTTCACTCTTCGAGTTCTTCACTTTATTCAGTTGTATGCACTCCACTTCTTTCCTTCCTCTTGTTGTTTTTCCTGTTTTCCACGTCTTTGGGACAATATCACTTAAAGTGTCCATATTCATTGCATCCAAAGCATTGTATTGTGGACATATCTTGACTTCTTTGTAGCTAATTGTTGTTGTTACTTTTACGAGTTTTAAAAATTCCAAAATTCCCTTTCTTCTTCTTTACTTTAACAACAAAAGCTTGAGACTTTTCATTTGGTTCGATGTCATCCTTTGCTTTCAATCTTGTCTCTTCTATCAGACACAAAGACCATAGCTCAACAAAGTTTGGAGTGTCCTTTCTTGAATAGATTCTTATCACAAAACAACTCCATTCTGGAGGTAATGCATTGAGTATGCAAGTTGTTATTTTAGAATTAGAAACAACTTCTTCAAGACCTTGTACTTGATCCTTCAATTGTGAAACCATTAAGAGATATAATCCCACGTCTTCATCCTTTGATAATATTTCCTTGTAGAGTCTATTCCTTGGTGATATTTTATGACCTATCATACTCTCTGAATATAGTTTCATTAACTTGTCATAGATTGATTTATATGTGCCCAAATTTGCAACAAAAGGAATTAGATGATATTTGATGGATTCAATGAGCATCCTTTGAGCCCTCACTTCTCCTTTCATGTACATGGCCAATTCTTGAGTCTTATCCGTCTCTGGTTCTGCAACATTGCTTATAATGTAGTCCATGACTTCAATTTCTACAAGTATTAAATCTATTATTTTCCTCCATGCTTGAAAGTTTGTTGACCCATCAAGTTTGTTGCCTTCCTTATAAAATGAAGTCAATTGATTTGAAGATTGATCCATAGAGAATAATGTAATAATACTTACTTGATACAAGATTGTCCTGTTGATGAGGAGGTTTTCAAATACCTTAATGTTCTCAATACTTTCAAGAGACTCAAAGATTTCCTAGAACGATGACTTCTAGGATGCCTGGAATAATAATGACTTCAAGCTGCTTTAAATAGTTTAGATGATGTTCCCAGGATAGTTGATACTTCCTTTTGTGATGCCTTGCTATAAAGATGTCTTCCAAATATCCTCTAAAATGGTAATTAAGGAATGCCAAGGGAGGGAGAGATCAATGTCCTCCTTTGTGATGATGAAGTGTAAACAAGAGCCTTACAATGATAAAGAGAGGGAGAGAGATGATAGTTTGATGTAGTGGTCTTCCTTCAAGATTAAATTTTGAGTCTTCTTCCTTTTCCCTTCCTTGTGTCTTTCGTTATGTCCTTCCTTGTGTCCTTCCATTTGTCCTGCCTTGTATCTTCTACAAATGATGTCCTCCAAAGTATCTTGAATGAATGTCTCCCCTTTTATTCCTACAAGAGTGATCTTAAATCTACCTTCTTCTTCACCTTAGCTTTGATTCCATGTTGAGAAATCAACAGGGGCAATAGTTTGGGTGATTTCTCTTTACTTGATAATTGCTTGTGAAATTATGTTGGCTTCTTAGTACTTTTATTATGTTATGTTCATCGAACAATTACCAAAACCATAAACCATGAACATCACAAATAGACAATGAACACAAGATGTAGGCTCTAAGGTAGGGAAAAAACCATCTAAGAGGAAAACCCATATTTTTTTTCGCTTCTTATAGAATCAAATCAAATGAGAAATCCAAGGCCCAAACAATAAGACCAAGACCTCCAACATGACCCAAGTCAACCCTCCTTCCAACCTCTTCGAACAAGTCAAAACCTTCCAAATCTCCTCAAACAAAAAAATTTCGACCCCAACAACAAAATTTCAAACCTGTAGTAGATCTGCAACTTTGACCCCTGTAAAAACTCTAGAAACTCGCACGTGTGAGAGAATTAGGGCAAAAAACTTGTCTTTAGAACTTTTCTTTCTCTCTCCTTACTTCTTTAGACCTTCACTTTTGTTTCTAGGCTCCTTCACTGGTGTTTCTCTTTCTTCTTGGACCAAAAGTTGAACTTTCTTTCTTAGCTTCAAATGAGGTTAAATTGTCTTCTATTTATACACATTCAAGAAGCCGAATTGCCCCTTCTAGAGTCGACTTGATGAGGTAGGGCTGACTTGGTCTTGTGGTATAAAAATGAAATCTTTGACTCAAATGAAATTATTTTTCCAGTTTCCTTTCAAATTCCAAATGGGACTTGACTCTAGTACAATGATTTGACTTCTGACAAATATTCTTTTGACTCAATAAACCCTAAAAGAACGAAGAAAATGCTTGACCTATATGACAAATAAATTTGAGCATGAAACCGATGCTTGAATAGTACTATTTATTTTTCTTTTTTTTGATATTTTACGTTAAATATATAATAATATAAGTACAATAGCAATTATGAAGACTAAACCTAGTTACATTTTCCAACACCATGTTTAGCTACCTTGATGAGAGAACCTCTTTCACAGTCTCATCTTTGATCTAGCAAAAATAGAGGAGTGATTAACCTTGAAAATTGAATGAGGAGGAACAATGTGCAATGTAGAAATACTTAAGTGTTCCACCATCACATCATCCCAAACACCTAGAGATTTCAAGTATTCTTGATTCTCTCCTTGCTTATATGTTGTGAAGGCATGAACAACTTCATTTCCATAATGCTTCTAGCTCTCCCTTTCCACTAAATTTTCCATGGTTCTTACTAGTCTTCTTCCCATCTACTTATTTTCCTCACAATGTTCACTTTATGACTTTGAGTTTCAAACACTTCTCTCTCACATTTGTCATTTTACTGTTGCCATATCACATAAAGCGCAACAACTATTGGAAATCATTGTTAGGTAAAATTTACTTAGTGAAAGAGTCAAAGTTACTCAATCTATAATGGTGGTTTTGGGCACATGGTTTTGGTTGCCCATGGGATGCATGTAATGTAGCCTTTAAAAGGCTTGGGAAAACTTCATTATAAAGGGCTAGGGAGGTAAGTGGTGAAGGATCACTTGGCTAAATTGCCCAGGTTTTGGCCAAGGGAATAATAGAATTCTGTTAGCTGGGTTTTTCCCAAATTGTGGTTTTCCAGGATTAAACATTGTGCTTATGTTTTATGAAATGTTGTTGGATGTTTTAAGTTTCCTCTCAGTAAATT
The DNA here is from genome assembly GCA_000404065.3 of Pinus taeda. Classification (NCBI taxonomy): domain Eukaryota; kingdom Viridiplantae; phylum Streptophyta; class Pinopsida; order Pinales; family Pinaceae; genus Pinus; species Pinus taeda. Next base: position 17,936 of record APFE031134569.1, read on the forward strand.
TTCTCTCTAGTAACTTTTACATGGTATTAAAGTCGAAGGTCTATTTATGGATTGGGTACTCGAGTTTGATGGATATATTAGAGCCAAGTGTTGGCTTCATAGGGGCACCTATGTTTCCAATGGTTTATTTGTCCCGGTGATTGTGAGAGAGGCACATGAGTACAATGATTGTGAGAGAGGCACATGAGTACAAGAGGATGGCCATAACAACAATAAAAAAAAAAAATACTATTATTTTATAATGGAGTTAATTTTTTTATTACATGTAAATGCATATACTGCCGTAAGACCCGGTAAGACATGCACACCCTGGGAATTTACTAATAAAGCCTAGAGTTACCCTTAGGTGATAGAGGGCATGCCAAATTATAACCTTGATATAAAATTTGAGGGGGGTAGAGCTTAGAGGTGAGTGGGTTGGTTCACTTGGCCAATTTGGAAGGATTTGGTCAAGGGAAACCCCAAGTCAAGTTTTGAGGGGGGATTGTTAGGTAAAGCTTACTAAGTGAAAGTGTCAAAGTTACACGATCTGAGACCAATTTGGTCTGGGGATAGTTTAGAAGCATGAGACTGATTGGGTTTGAGGAGAGCTCATGAACCATGGTAGTCTATGGTTTCTGACAAACCCTACCACGGCAGAAGCACAGGTGCGGCAAGCCTCCATTGCAGCGACGTAGTTTCTCGAGTGCTGGTTCAAACGCACTGAAGGAGTCTAAGTAATGAATATTCAAATGGGGGAGGTCACGGGGCCTCCCCCCATAGGCAACAACAATAGCCAAAATCCCAACTTGAATACCAATGAAAATGAATAGCCATCGTCCGGAATAGTGGTACAGCCGCAAAACCAATTCGCCCAACAGTAGGAGGCGGAAGATTCGAATAAAGGGAAGGAGAAGGCCTCCACAGAAAATGTAGAACCCAGGAAGGTAACATCATCCACATGCAAGCCCATCGCAGTAGAGCGCCCCAAGATCGACTTACCAAGTCATCGAATCAATGCCCAAATACAGTTTATGAAGGATCATGCACTTATAGGTAAATTCATTGGTTTCTGGGCAACAAAGAAAGCCTTGTAGGGATGGATCGCTTCAAAATGGAAACAAAAAGGACATGTTACCCTGTAGCTAGGGCCAAAAGGTTTCTTCATTTCCATATTCAACTGCATCGAAGACAGGAATATAATCTTAGATAGCGGCCCTTATTTCTTCAATGTAGCGGGTCTGTATTTAAGGGATTTGATTGAAAAATTTAATCCAGACTAAGAGGACTTCAACTCGGCGCCAATTTGGATTTGAATGTACTCTCTACCTCTGGAATATTGGGATGAAGAATCGCTAAAAGCCATTGGCAATGGACTAGGAGAATTCATAAAGATTGCAGAGGAAACAAAGCTTCGAAGGTACACCTCATATTCTCGCATCTGCATTTAATGCGGCAAGGAAAAGCCCTCATGGATTCGGTAAGCCTACTTCATGATGATTTTGAATGGATTCAGCCCATAGATTATGAACATGTGCCCTTCAGATGCAGAATTGCCATGCTCATGGCCATCTATTCCACGACTATCCATTAAATGCTTCCCCCAAAACCAATGATAACTCGGAGAAGTCTAATTCTGAAGGATTCACAAAGGTTACCAATTGAAAGAAGCATGCAAAAAAACCCCCACCTGTCCCCAAAAACCCCTTGCCCACTTCTTCTGCACCCTCCACGAGTAAAAACTTTGACATTTTGTCACAGCAGTTTATGCTTGAAGCAGATCTATCCAAACTTGATGAACCATCCACCATGCCATCCACCTCAACTCAAATTATTGATTCTTGTATACCATTGCATGATCCGAAAATTGATCAAAAGACAACAACCTCTCCATCCATCCCCAACCAGGAGACAGATATAGTCCCATAGCAGGCAAAAGGAATGGACATCGACAGTTTTTTATTATATCCCGCCAAGACAACTAACTCAATGCCTGAGAATAGCCAACATAGCCACATGGACGAGGAAATAGAAAGCTTTGACCTCGGAGACCTAGACATCTTCAGACTTGAGCAAGCTTACAGAAAGAAAGAGTTTGACAAAATTCCAGACAGGCAGCTCGAAAATTTGGAAGTAGTCCTTTCAAGAGTGCATCAATAGAGAACCTTAGGCATACAACTAGGCAACAACTGGGTCGACAAAAATATCCACAAAGATAACAAGAAAAGAGGAAGAAAGACATATCTGCAAAGAACCATCATCATTGGGGAAATGTTGGTGGAGTCAAGAAGATATTCCAAGTTAACTAAGTACTATAGGTTGTTACCCACTAGTCAGCCATGAAGCTCATCTCATGGAATTTAAGAGGGCTCAACTGCCCTGGGAAATACAAAATGATAAAAAGCATGATACAACATGAGAAACCACAAATCTTCTTTATGCAAGAAACAAAATGCAACAGTAATAGATTGAGTTCCATTCTATCTAGAGCTTGGCCGGGATGTCACTCAGTTGCAGTGGATGCCTCTAGTGCCTCGGGAGGACTCACCATCACATGGAATACGCAGGCTATCTTACTCACAGACTTTCATGCCTCCCATCATCTCATATAGACCACTTTCCACATCATAGGAACTAATATACATCGTCATCTGTCAAATGTATACTTTCCTCAAGACTCATTGCAAAAGATTGTGTTGCTAAACACATTGGGAGCTCTCAATTCCACTAGAACACACCCACTATGGATCACAGGTGGTGATTTCAACATGATTACAAAACTAGAAGAGAAAAAAGGAGGCAGAGTCAAACTGGACAATGAAAGTAGTCGCTTCAAAGAATATAAACAAAACAACTGGCTGATAGATTTACCATTCAATAATGGAATCTATACTTGGAATAACAAAAGATCAGGATCCCAACAAATTGCATCTAGGTTGGATAGATTTCTCATTTCAGACAATGCCATTCACCTGGGCGGAGACATCACAACCTCAATCTTGCCTCTGTCAGGCTCAGACCATTGGCCCATTTCACTTCAATGGAAAAGACCGGGAGACTCTACCAAAAGGCCTTTCCAATTTGAAGTTTTCTGGCTCTCTCATCCAAACTTCAAAAATATAGTTAATACAGCTTGGGAAAATTTCACTCCTCCCGAAGGATTAATCATGTATCAATTCCAACAATGACTAAAGAATCTCAAACAACAAATCAAGCAATGGAATCATTCCACCTTTGGAAATATTTTTCAAGCTCAAAAAACACTAAAGCAAAGCATGATTGAGCTCCAGCAGAGAATTATCGAGGAAGGGAGAATCGAAACACTATAAAATCAAGAACAAGATCTTCTTACTCAACTAGAAGATAGAAGGATGCAAGAGGAGGTACTTTGGAAACAAAAATCAAGAGTCAGATGGTTAAAAGAGGGGGTAAGGAACACCAAATTCTTTCATCGCACCACCATACAGAAACGAATGCATAACACCATTGTACAACTTCAGAATCAACAGGGAGAAAGAATGGAGGAACATGATGACATTGAAAGAGAACTCCTCACCCATTTTAAATATGTTCATCAAGAGCCTCAAGTAAACAGGAAACCGGCCATAGACACAATTCTTTAGCATGTGCCAAAAATTATAACTAAAGAGCACAATCAGCTATTAATTCGACCGGTCACTCTTCTGGAAGTCAAAGCAGCAATGGCTCAAATGAAAGATGGAAAAGCCCATAGACCTGATGGATTTACCTCCAACTTTTTCCATCACTTTTGGGATCTCATCAACCTAGAGGTTTGGAAAGTTGTGGAAGAATCTCAGACTATGCACTGGCTCCTTTCGTCTCTTAACACAACCTTCATAGCTTTCATTCCCAAAGAAGATCAGCCAAATACTCTGGAGAAGTTCAGGCCCATCGCACTTTGTAATGTAATATACAAAATCATCTCGAAAGTCATTACCAACAGACTCAAGCCACTGCTCCCTATGCTCATCTCGCAAGAACAATTAGGATATGTGGAGGGACGTCAAATCCTTGATGGCATAATCCTGACGCATGAGATCATTCACTCCCTAAAGCTCAACAAACAGGTAGGTATGCTTCTCAAAATTGACTTATCTAAAGCATTTAACAAATTAAGCTAGACATAGATAAAACAAATGCTTACAGCCTTTGGCTTCAGCCCAACATGGGTCAGATGGGTTATGAATCTCATTTCCTCCACCTTTTTCTCCATCTTAGTAAATGGCATCCCCTCTTGCCCCTTCTCCCCTTCTAGAGGCATACGTCAAGGTGATCCCCTCTCCCCTTTTCTTTTTGTCCTCATGGCAGAAGGCTTAAGCCGTCTTATAAAGCACACTCTTCATTCTAAAAACCTTAGAGGCATTTATGTCCACGGTACCTCTGCCATCACTCATCAACAATTCTTGGATGATAATATGTTGTTTGGGCACCCTTTAGTCCAAGAAGCTTACACACTCAAATCCTTGTTAGACACTTTCTCTGAGGCTTCATGAGCTACTATTAACATTATTAAGTCTCAAATCTTCTTCTTTCATACTCCCTCAGTAACACAAAGAAATATAGCTAGAATCCTGGGTTTTCCTGTTGCCAATCTCCCTTCCAAATACTTGGGTGCACCATTGATTGACTCTAGTATAAAGCACGCATCCTGGCACCTACTCCTAGAAAAACTTGAAAGCCGCCTATCTTCATGGACTTACAGAGCCCTCAATATGGCAAGGCGGCTCGTTCTTCTCAAATCAGTACTACAAACTATGCCTTTATACCTTTTCTCTGTTCTCGCAGTGCTGAAGTGGGTGCTCAAAAAGATCAAGAACATATAATGCAACTTTCTATGGGGATCCTTAGGGCAAAATCGCATATGGGTCCTAGTGAAATGGTCGATAGTTTGCACACCAAAAAAGCAGGGAGGCCTTGGATTACTGGATCCTCAGCATAGTAATGGAATGATGGGGGCAAGAATATGGTGGCAATGGTTATCAACCCCACACATACCATGGGCCAAATTATGGGTTGCAAAATATGCAAATAATCGACCACCAGAAGAGCTTATGAGACTCACAAATAATGATGCAGGCTCTCTAATTTGGAATGTAGCAAAACAACACAGGGCAATGATACAACAACATAATTTTTGGGAGATTAAAGATGGTGGCACTGCCTGATTTTGGGTTAACTCATGGCAACAATGACCCAAATTATTAGAAGCCATCCATCCCCAAAATCCTAAGGAACATGCTATTCATCAGAATGAAAAACTCTCTCAACACTGGACTTAACATATCAATCAGGGATACAGGCAATGGAAAAAGGCAGAACAAATCATTCATCAAGAAACGGAGGACTTCTACAAAGCAATGAACACATAGCTCAACAATAGGAAAATTAGATATTCAGACAAAAAATACATTTTAAGATGGGTATACACCCCGCGGGAATTGTCTCAACTAAGGAGACATATAGGTTGATGATTCACACACAGGAACCCGTGGACCCAATCTAGGAACGTATATGGACCCCTGGAATATGGCCCAAAGTATCTACTTTCATATGGTTGCTTTGTCATAAAAGAATTCTCACATGGGATAATCTCATTAAAAGAGGGTTCCACGAACCCTCATATTGCCCCAATTGCAATCAGCAAAGTGAAACTATTCAAAACCTCACGGACTCATGCAACTTGGCCAACAAATTATGGGAAAAACTCAGCTTCAGGTGTCAAAGAACCTGCAGAATTTCAGGGGACATTATCAACACCATCTGTAACTGGGCCTCCACTCCCTACAACAGCAAGCTACTAAATTCTCTGTGGCAAATCCTTCCGCGTCTACTTCTTTGGACAATTTGGAAGGAAAGAAATAAGTGAATCTTTAAGAATCAATGCACTCCCCTGGACATCATTTGGAGCAATTTATGCCAGAATATTCAAGAAAACTTGGCTCTCCATAAATGGTAGGCAGATGATCTTCCCACTCAGGCACAGGAACGAAATATTTGGGAGAATTGGAATATCTGGATTCCTCCAGTTCAGGATGGTCTCAACATCTCTACCACCACTTCTAGGCCTTCCACTCAATGGAATCCCCCCCCCCCCCCCCCCAACAGGCATGATCAAATTAAACTTTGATGGTGCCTCAAAAGGAAACCTGGGCAAGGCAGGCTATGGAGGCATACTTAGGAGTCATGAAGGTAACCCTCTTTTAATTTATTTTGGATCAATTGGCTGGGACACGAATAACTCAGCAGAACTGGAAGGTCTATGGCAGGGACTTTGTTTGGCTCATCAACACAATTTTCACCGTGTTAAATCGAAGGGGATTCCCAAATCCTCATCAACATGGCTAATCAAATTCAACTGGGGACCCCAGCTTCTAAAGTGGCTATCAGTTGGAGACTGGCGGCTCGTTTAGAACTCATTGAGCAATGGTTAAAAAATAGAAGAGCTATCACCTTCAATCATGTCAAGAGGGAAGGTAACAAGGTTGTTGATCCTTTGGAAAATACAGGGGTAGACAATGATCAAGTACTTAGATCAGGATCCCTCACCATCCTTAATGATAGCACTGAATTACAAGAATGCATTGCCCTAGTGCACAAAGAAGCGAACCTCCTGGATGTGGGTGTTCACAAGGGATAATACAATGGTATAGCAAAGGGTCGGCAAGTGGCATAGCCACATGGCCACCCGTAATCTCACACATAGCATAATAAAACTACCTTACAACATTCATAAAGGCCATTCAATGCGACACTCAAACCAAATCACTAATGCCATCCTGCCTCAGCTCTGCATCATGGAGACCTCAGGTGCTATTCGGCCCACATCCCCGCCTGTTCTAGCTCCTCCGCCTTGGAATTGCAAGTGCCCCTTGGCTGTCGTGGAGCTAAGCACTCGCACGACAATAGGCAGGCGATGCACTATTATCTGCTATGTAGAATTCAGAAAGGGCAACCACTACTCATAGAGCCTGGTATGCAACCTGACCCTCACTTTTGAACCCTCTGCCTCTGATAACACCACCCAAAGTGACCATTTCCACTCAGCGCCTACTTCTCACAGTCAATCCCTTTCTCCCTATGCAATTATGCCTCAACTGCGCCAGCGAATGCGTGGCAGAAGGGGCAGCAACAGAGGCAGAATGTTCCATTCTTCGCCCTCAACGGTCTCTAAATCCCCCCCCCCTCGTCAAATTACTTCTCGGCTCGTTATCCTAATACACGCAGTGGCAAAGGTCACACTCGTGTTGTTTGCTCCCAGCATTCGCAAACCTGTCCATCAACTACTACTCTCCCTTCCAGCTCTTAGCACTCCAGCCATACAGTTCAATTCACATACCAATGCTCTATGGATTGACCACTTATCAAGGCCACGGTCACAATCACGTTTCAGGAGGAGCCTTCCATCGCCCAAGGACATCCCACTCGCACAACAGAGAAGAATGATAGTGCTCAAGGCGAGCCTTTTGCAGCAGAGCAAAATTGAGAACATCTGGTGAAGGAAGACACAGGTGAATTGCCGAAAGACGAGGATGATCTTGACGCCTACAGATGTCAAATTCTCGAAGAACACTCATCGGTACCAAATGACAACTAAACCAACACGTGTCTTCAGGATTCAGGTTCTTGACACCCAGTCCTATGGTTTTTTTTCATTTTTGAGAAAAATAGTTAGTTTTGAAACTGATTTCAATAGAATATCACTCCATGTTCACATGCTGGTTTCCCCTGCGAGGGCAGCAAATCTACTTTGGATTGGATTGGTTTCCCTCTTCTGGGCAATCTTCATTTTGTTTCTGTTGCAATATGCCATGAACCTTGGCTAAGTACTGCAGAGGCCAGTGCCTCCTTGTATCATTTTGTTACAGTAATAGATTTTAGACATATTTAGAGAAAAAAAAAAAAGTCAAAAAAAAGTTACACGATCTACAATTATGGTTTTGGGCACATTGTTTTGGTTGCTCGTGGAATGCATGTAATGAAGCCTTTAAAAGGCTTGGTGAAACTTCATTGTAGAGGGCCAGGGAGGTGGGTGGTGAAGGCACACTTGGTTAGGTTTTGGCCAAGGGACTATTAGAATTATGCTAGCCAACTTTTCCTTGGATTGGGGTTTTATAGGATATAACATTGTGTTTATGTTTTATGAAATGTGTTGATTGTTTTAATTTTTCTCTCAAATTTTTATCTTCAATAATTGTAACAATAATGATAGTAACAATGAGCCACAATGAAGTGAATGTATGCCATTCTTTTTGGAGGGTTAAGAGAATTTATAATGACAAAAACACGAAGATGTCACATATGAATCAAATCACCACCATATAACCAATTCTCAACATAAGAGATGAGCCATGGCATTGAAATAAAACCACATTGCAATGGACATGAGCTTCCCCTCTTTGCTCAACATAAAAACAAGACCAAAGAGTGAGCAACACCAAGATTCAAATTCAAAGTGAAAACCCACATGCACCAAGCCATCACAAAGAAGTGTGATTTAATTTCCTTGCCACTCCAACTTGCATATACTTCCACTCGTTCTCATAGAGAATTGAGAAGAATTGCATGAGTATTGTCATGGTATGGGATTGATTAATATGTTACCACCATTAGTAGCTAATTAACCTTCTTCCACGGAGACACCAACTTGAGCTTGTTGATCTACATTTTTATTTTGTGCCCTTGATACTTGATAAAGTTCAACTTGGTTGAGATGTTTGGCTAGGTCTAAGGGTTTTTGAATGATACTAAGCAAGCCAATATTTATGTGTGTCATATAGAGAGCTTATGACGATGGGTGCATTCTCCACACATGATTCCTTTTTCATTTAGCACACATAAACTTTGAAAGTTTACCATGAGTTTGACTTCATTATTAGTGGCAACTCCTAATCCCGAAGCATGATTTTTTTTTTTTTTTTTGTCCCCTCAATATAATATAAGACCTCTTTGCTCTTGCCACCTCTTTGTCTATTTTTTTGTGACTCCGTAAGTAAGACTAACCATGAGTTTTGAATCCATAACTTTGATATCAAAGAATGCACTAACGGTACACCCAATCACCATTTATTTAAAGCCCTAAATATCTAAACTTAAAATTTAAAACCTAAATAATAATATGCTATTTTGAAAGATTACCACTCTTACATGTAAGTAATGTGTAATTAGGAAAAAATCAATCTTTCAATCTTTTAAACATAACTAGATTAGCTATGATTTTTTTTGGTACAATTGCTTTATTTGCTTACATAATTAAAAAAAAAAAAAACCCTTAATTAGTCGGTGCCACTATTATTATCCCTGCCGTGCAGGGTATAACGCATTCACAAATTAAATTAGGATATCTAGTGTTTACATTATAATTTATTTTTATTTTTCTTAAAAATGTGATTTTTCTAAATTTTAATTGGTTAAATGATTTGGGGTCTTATTTTGCAATCAATATATTGTAGTTCGTACTTTGCAGGTTGACAGAGACCATCAGGGTCACATGGCGGCAAGGGCTAACCAGCCTGCTATAGGGCATTAAATGCCCTGATAGAGACCATCAGGGTCACATGGCGGCAAAGGCTAACCAGCCTGCTATAGGGCATTAAATGCCCTAGTACATGCATGCTGTATAACAATATAACACACTGCCTTGGTGGCTACATAAATTGAAAATAAAGACAGTGTGTTATATTGTTATACAGCCTGCATGTACCGGGGCATTTAATGCCCTATGACAGACTAGTTAGCCCTTACCTCACATAACAAAGCCCCGACTTCCCAATAGCATAACTCCCAAGAAAATTCGAGTACAGTAACTCTGTGAGGCAATTAAAAAGTGTTGATATAAGGAGAAAATTTTAATGGTAAAATTTGTTAATTCAAAGGACGTGTTTGTTGTTTATTTAGAGTATTTCAACGCTCAGCGATCAATTACCGAAATCGTGCATATTATTGTTCAAAAAAATATAAGTACGCGTTATTTATTTGAAAAGATTGAAAGAGAAGTGAATTTATGTGAAAGTACATTTATTTATTTAAAATATCTGGATACTCCGATAGGAAGTACATCTATGAATTAAATATGGATACTAAAACTCATATACCATTAGATTTTGTGAGTAAACACAATCATGGATGGATTATATTAAATTCATTTTATAGATATTTTAATATTTGGTTCAAATGAGCATTTCGAAATAGCATTGGAATTTGAAATATTTAATGGCATTGAAGTATAGAGAAACACAGTTTTCTATAATGCAATTTTTTGAAAGATTTTTTGGTGGGTTTTTTTGTCAAAATCCGGCAGCAATTTATTGGAATCATAAGTTTGATAGCTAGTTTCTGCACAATCAAAACGTCTCACGGTTTTTCAGGGTGTTGAATCCAAATATGCAGTTAAAAAACCATTATAACTGCAACAAATCAAGATTTAACCTTAATTTTTTCCGCCGGATTCTATCATCGGAATCTCCAAAAAGTCGCATTATAGACAACTCCCACAGAAACACGGATTAGATTATCTTAAATAATTTATTGATATGGAGTATTTGTATAAAACATTGGTATTCGAAATATTTAATGAAGTTGAAGTACAATATAAGACAAGATAGAATTGTATAGCAATTACTTTTATGACATTTGTCTCCTTCTGATTCTTCTTTAGGATTACACTGATAATAAATTAGGTGCCCCCTTGTACCATTCCAGGGGGATTTTGATTCAAATCTAACAGTTGTGATGGTAATAATCGTTAAATTTCATAAAACTACCATTTCATCAATTTATGAAAATTCAACTGTGATGGTATTTAAAATGTAATTTAGGGTAACAATCTTAAAACTCTTGGTGAAACAATATGAAATTTTTATTAATTTTGAAATGATTTTTGGCGTATCGTACGTGAGAGAGAGAAATTGTTAGTTTTACACAATGACGCCGGCAATACAAAAAGCCTTATTTCCAACCTTATTGTAAAGTAAATGTGCCTTGACATGGGCGCGATATAACACGATATAATACGCTGCTATTTTTTTCTTTCTCATCAGCGCGCGGCGTGTTATATCTTGTTATATTGCGCCCATGTCAAGGCGCATTTATGTTACAATAGGGTTGGAAATAGGGCTTTCTCGGCAATACCCACTCTTCCTACAACTATGACCTGAAGTCCTCATATCCTCTTCGGGCCAAATAACTTCTTTTAATTGATCTTCTAATCAGGTTTGAATTTCTTTGGTTCTTTAATTCATAAACTAAATTTCCAATGAGTTCATTTATGCTCGCAATCCCACCTTTTCAGTGGATGTTGATGACATCCGCAATCACAATTTGGTGGCCCATTTTAAACTGTTATCCAGGCTGTACTACAAGGATGATGTCACAAAATCTACTTCATCTCATTCAAAATTATAACATGATATTAAGTTTCTCATGCGAAATATTTTCTTATTAAATCCCATTAAATCATTTAGCAATGTGGTTGCTCTCCGTGGTTCATGTGTTCATCCATCACCACGTAAAGCCCTATTTCCAACCCTATAACAAAGTAAATGCGCTCTGACATGCAAGCCAAATAGCGCTCGCCGTCTTAGTGACAACACGTAAATCGAGATAGCAGCGTGGAGAGAGAGGCGAGCGCTATTTAGATTGCATGTCAGAGCGCATTTACTTTGTTATAGGGTTGGAAATAGGAAAAGCCCATCAACACTTTGGATCATTATTATCCTTGCCGCACATGGTATAACGAATTCATAAATGCGTTGACTTTTCGATTAGTTTTAAATTGCACAAAAATTAAATTAGGATATCTAATGTTTACATTATAATTTTTTTTAATTTTTTTAAATGTGATTTTTTAAAATTCTGATTGGTTAAATGATTTGGGGGTCTTATTTTGCAATCACTATATTGCAGTCAGTTCGTACTTTGCAGGTTTAGTCAGGGTCAGGTGGCAAGGCCTGGCTTCCCGCCAGCATAACTACCAAGGAAATTAAAAAGTGTTGTTATAAGGATAATTTTTTAATGGTAAATTTAATTGACAGTCACTATCCTCGGCATGCGGTGTGGGGGGGCATATGCGCTGACGAAAAACAAAGGGAAAAAATGTTTGACAATGCAGAAAACAATGCAAAGAGCGAGATGATGTTAGGTCTAGAGTTATTTTATTGAACGGTGCTACGGACATCCTTCAAAACTTAATGTCAATTATGGAAACATAAAAAGGATTTCTAATTTTTTTTTGTACAATTCAAATTGCAGTAGTCTATAACGCGACTTTTTGAAAGTCTTTCCGGCGGATTTTTCCGGTCAAAATCCGGCAGCAATTCATTGGAATCCCAAGTTTAATGGCTAGTTTCTGCACAATCAATGGCTCCCAGGGGTTTTCCAAGGCGCTGAATCCAAATATGCAATTAAAAAACCATTTTAACTGCTAAAAATCAAGATTTAACCTCATTTCTTCCGCCGGATTCCGTCACCGGAATCTCCAAAAAGTCGCATTATAGACAACTTCATTCAAATTAATAACACTACATAGATCTTATATATCACTAAAGAGTGAATATTTATGCAAATTAAGTATGCGATTTAAAAACAATTTCAAATTGATAAAATGGTTAGGCAAGCCTCTAAAAAGTGTCTACTTTAATGCAAACATCACTTTTTTTGATACATTGTAGAGAAATCTTACATAACTCATACTCTTATGTAGATATTTATATTTATTTATAAAAAACTTTTTACAAACAATAATATTATTATATAGTTCTTATACTTACCTTGTCTTTACCCGAATGCGGGTGTATTAATGGATCATTAATGGAGAGACTCTCCCGCGTCGGCGTTTGATCCTGCAAGTGGCAGGATTGCACACTCCTCCATGCTCTCGCTCGGTTAACGCAGGCTCACACAAGGCACCTGTTGATCAGTCTGCACTTCGAATTTATTGTTCACTTTGGTCGAGAAAATTCTCCTAAGGTTTTATTCATGGGTTCATCGGCTCCTCCATCCATTTTCTGCTCCTGGTCCTCCTGTTATAGCCTGCGTCAGACTCCGAATTCTTGCAGTGGTTTGACTACAACCATCAGTGTGTGGCTTGGAGGGGCTTTTGCTGCGGAAGCCAAGCTTCCCATTTCTAAGGCTCAGCTCTGCTATCTGACTTCTGGGCTGTTTCCCTCCAGGTCGTCTTGCATCCCTTACTCCGTTACTTGCTCTGCTTCGGTCTCCATTCACATCCTGACCATGGTGCGCCACCGCATGCGAAGTCGCTATGGCAATAGTCGCGGTGGTCGTGGGCGATCTCAGCCTGTTCCTTCGTCTGATATCCCTATGGCTCCGGCATCCCCTCCTTCAGCTCGTGCAATTCCGCCTCAGCCCAGTCCTATCTGCAAGCCTTTCTCACATAACACCTTCCAGACCACCCATTTCAAATTTCAAAGCAGCCTCAATCAGCCTATTCTCTTGGCCATCATTACTGTCATCTTCGCGGAGGAAGAGGCTCTGCCTAGCGTTTCTGTGCACACTTCGGCGACGCATTCTCAGGGCGGCGATGGAAGCGAGCAGCATATGGAAGACGGAGGCAATTTGAGCAATTGTGGTGATTTGCATGTCGAGGGAAATGTTCCTGATGACACCCAGTCTCCAAATGGCAACTTCCAAGGAGTCTCGGGCTCTGTTGACCCTGCTGATAGTTCTTGTGGCAGCTGTCGTTCATCGGCACTTCCAAGTGGTAGCAGTATGGATGATGAGGTAAAGGAGGCCGAATTATGGGTTGGCAATGCATGCCTGGTTGTGGAGGAAGGTTCGGACCAAGACGCGGCCATTTGATGCCTCCTGGGCCTTGCTTGATCCCCTAGCTTTTCTTTTTGCTCCCCAGGTCACTTCGTTGTGTTTCTTGATTCTGGTAGTGTCATTTGATTCGAGTCTTTGGTTCAACAGTTGTTTTTGCCTCTGGTCTCTGGTTAGTTTAGACAACTTTGCTAAAGGCTACCTTCTAACCTTTCTGTGGTTTACCGATATGTTCAGTTCTCAATGTATGGTTTTTTGGGCATTTTGTAACTAGTTTTCCCAACCTTGGAATAGTCTTGATGAGTTGAAGGCTAGTTTCTGCTTTCCTCTGAGGTTTCGACCTCCTTGTAACTTCATTTTTATTTTCTTTTAATAAAATTAATCTTTATCAAAAAAATACTTACCTTGTCTTTTAGGATTTTTTTGTTGTTGGAAAATTAGATTAAACTAAACCAATTTACAAATAAAGTAATGAGAACATAAAAAAAATGTAAGCACATCATATATTATTCTCACTATGATGACAAAATGTCCCCTATTTGGCCAAATGTCCTATCAACTATTGAATTTTGATATTATTAAGTCAAATTATTATTAATTTGAAAATAAACAAGGCTCTTTGTAAAATCAATTATTTGGTTTTGTTAAAAAAAACGAATCAAACATTTATTATTAATTTCACATGATTTTGGTTATGGTGCTTTTTTGTTGTCTTATCCTTATTTGATATACGTATATGAAACCTTTCTTATTATCCCTGTCGCTTAGGGTAATACGTGTATAACGTAATCAAATGCGTTGACGTTTGAATTAGGTTAAATGGATCAAAAATTAAATTAAGTTATTTAATGTTTACATTATAGTTTTATTTTTTTTAATATGATTTTTTAAAATTTTGATTGGTTAAATGACGTGGGGTCTCATTTTGCAATCATAATATGGTCGTACTTTGCAGGTTCACAGAAACATGGTACTTTGTCGCTAATACAGAATCTCATTAACTCATACGGACCAAATAGTCTTCACTTCCACTGCAAGCTTATTCATAATAGCAGAATTTGACCAGGCATACACCTCTGACCAAAAAGGGCAATGCAAATGACTGGAAACATTACATGGAGGTGAACAATACATGGATTTCTTTCTATTCTTGGAAAGATAAGATTGCTCCCATAAATGTTTTTACTGCTGCTTCCTCCAGTATTACAGTCAATAAACATGGATGGACTGCATTAGACGGGTCACAAATTGAGACTCCTACCACATTTCCTCCATACAAAGGGATTGTTTTATGAGAAAATACAAATGCAACCAAGGCCATCCCATTGGTCCAAAAAGATGATAATGCCTTAGGAATTGATGGAAGAATCCAAAAGGCTAGTGAACAATTGAACTGGACCAATACAGCTCTCAAAGGGTTGGAGATGAATGTAATAAAGGTAGATGATGTAAAGAAGCAGATAGATATTGTACATATTTCATTAAATAGTGTGAATAACTATTTAAATAATATGCAATTTGATTCCAGTATTTCTTGTACTTATGTCAGAGATCCGCTGAACAAAATAGAAGAGGTATGAGAAAAATTAGTTGGTCACATTGACACAACTAAAACTCTTCTTACTGGATTAGTAGAAAAAGTTGAAAAAGATCAGTTGACAAAAGCAGAAAAGCCAGTTCCAAATTCCTTTTTGGTAAAAAGAAATATAAAGATTGAAAATCAAATCAGAAATATTCATAAGTTTCCTGCTTTATTCCCCAAAGAAACTGTCTCTTCATCAGATGTTGATAAATCAAAACATATTAGCATTGCTTCTCTATTTCAAGAGGCAGAGGCCGAAGCAGAAGCCAGAGAAATAGAAAAGAAACCTCAAGAGACACAAATCTTTCACATCTATGAGCCCCTAGAACATAGATTTTCTAGGTATGTTGCTCCTGATCTTGAAGGAAAAGGAAAATTGCCTGAAGCACACACTTTCTTCCTTGACTCTCATAGGGAATGGAATATAGATAATATGAGCATTGGTTAGATCCGTCAAATGATCGACATAATGTACACAGAATATAAGCTCATGTGTCTCAGAGGAAAATCTGAAATAGATGCTTGCAGGACAATTATTCAATGTTTTACAGGTACACTTCTCAGATGGTGGGAGACTGAATCTTCCCCCAAACTCATTAAAACAATGGAGGTAGAAGTTCTTAAAGATGAGAAAGGCGACATTATACATAATCTAGATGGCATAATGATCAGTGATATGATTGGCGCTCTGACATCAATGGTTCAGGAGCATTGGTGCGGAAGTGAAACAGAGATTGCCAACAAACATGAGGTCATACTCATGAACCTCAAATGCCATAAAATGTTGCAGTATGATGACTTCCATCGTGATTGGATGCAAAGAATTTACGAGGTAAAGGACTCAAAGAACCTGTTGTGGAAACAGGTATATCTTGTAGCTCTACCTTCAAAATTCGTTGATTATATCAGATTGCAGGAAATTTTCCAGTTGCCATTTGAATCCTACACATGGGGTGAGATTTACTCACATATTACGAAGGCACTGGTGAGTCTTTGTACGAGCTCAAAGGTGAATAAATCTTTAGAAAAATTATCCAGACTGCTAGATAGAAAGTCCATCTGCAACATATATGGACTTGCAGTGGACGATCCTTTGGTCAAGAAAAGGAAGACTAAGAAAAGAGCTAAAAGAGAATTCAGGGAGACCTTCTACAAAAACAAGAAAAATTATCCAAAGGACAGAAGAAGAAAATATCCCACAAAAGATAGAAGTCAGAAGCATAGAAAGAAGGGATATTACAGGTATGTGCCAAATACTCATTATTACAACCCCTCTGACATCCATCTGCATTCTGCTAAGCAAGAAAAATGGAACAAAATCACTTGCTGGTTATGTGGGCAAAATGGGCATACTGCCTCAAGGTGCCTGTAAGGGGAGGAATCAAAGCTTAACAGAGGGAAGAAGACTGTTGTCTATGCTCAAAAAGCCAAACAAGTCAAAAAAGAGCATAGAGGCCCTATTGTTTGCCTTAAATGTGGATCTGCGACTCATGTCACAGAAAGGTGCCCCAATTTCACAATCAAAGATATAGCACCAGCTAGAAGAAACTTCTCTTGATTCTTTTAGCTCTACAGAAGAAAAATTTCAAGCAAACATGGGCCAATACTCCGAATTAGGTTCATCATAATGCTCATGTTCTGATTCTGATGAATGTGCTTGCCATGCCATGTATGAAGATGATTCTGATGATTTTAGCAGCTCAAGCGAAGAAGAAAAACAAAAGCCTCCAAAAGAAAAGGTGCTAATGGCATCTACTGATGAAGAAGCAGAATTAAAAATTCTATCTCAAATCAGAGCGATGAAGGACAGCGATATGAAGAACAGACTGATTGAAGCTTTCACAGATCAATTGAAAACTAAAGCTTCCAAGGAACCAAGGAAGAAACCGTTGTTTGTTGATGCATCCTATGAGCGCAATACGAAATCTTTTCAAATGCATCACCAAAAACCAGGAAGAGTAAGGTCACTTACTCTTGGTGAAGTAAGTGGAGAAATCCACCACATTAAATCTGAGATCGCTACAATCAAAGCTCAGATTGCAGAACTGCAGAAAGGCAAACAAGTTGCGACTAGCCAGAAATATGAAGAAGAAGAAGAAGAAGACGAGGATGACCCTTGGAACCAAGCTGCACATGTGCAAGAGGTCCAAATTGTTGAAGGTATGAAAGATCCAAATTTTGGATTTAAGGACATGAGATTATTTACTATTACAGCAGCATCATGTTAAGGTAAATATCTGTATTCAAGGAAATTTTTTTCAAATGACTGCATTATTAGACTCAGGTGCAGATATTAATATCCTTAATATGAAAAACATTCCAGCTAGATACTGGGTCTCTGCTGAAAGAAAGGTTGTGGGTCTTGGAAATAAGAAGCTTTAGTATGAAGTTCCAAAAGCTTCGTTGTGTTTTGATTCACATTGTGTATATATGAAGTTTGATGTTGCAGATATTCCTGTTGATTGTATTTTAGGAAATATAGTTCTTACTGCAGTTGAACCACATGGTTCAACTAGGTTGAAAGGAGGAAGATCTGGTTAATTTATCTTAGTCCCCACATCAAGAGGCAAAAAGAAGAAGATTATATTGCCTTATGTTTCCAGTCCAAGAGTCTCTACTATGGTCCAGGCAATGCAGAAATTAGATAAGGCAGAATCCTTACTAACAGACCTCAAAGATCTGAAGGGTAAACTAAGGATTGAAGAACAGCTAAAGCTGCCTCAGGTAAAACGCAGAATTCAAGATTTGAAGCAACAACTAGAAGAAAAATGTTGTTCAGAAGAGCCGAATGCCTTTTGGCATCGAAAACAACATACTATTAGGCTGCCATAAAAAGAAGGATTTGCAGGAAAACCCTGCAAGAGTAGAGCAATCCCTATGAGCAAAGAATATAGGGATCTTTTCCAGAAAGAGATCCAACAACTGCTTGACAGGAGACTAATAAGAGAATCAAATAGCCCATGGAATTGTTATGGGTTTTATGTAAACAAAAGGGCAGAGCAGATCAGGGGTATCCCAAGTCTTGTCATCAATTATAAACCTCTGAATTCAGTTCTTGCAGATGACACCTATCCAATTCCACACAAAGGAGACTTGATCAGAAGAATTGCAGGCACAAAAATATTTTCAAAGTTTGATTTAAAGGCAGGATTTTTGCAGGTGGCTATAGAAGAATCAGATAAGTTTAAAACCGCCTTCAGCATTCCTACAGGACACTATGAGTGGAAT
Source organism: Pinus taeda (assembly GCA_000404065.3). NCBI lineage: Eukaryota > Viridiplantae > Streptophyta > Pinopsida > Pinales > Pinaceae > Pinus > Pinus taeda. Next base: position 36,519 of record APFE031134569.1, read on the forward strand.
GTCATGCCATTTGGACTCAAAAATGCCCCCTCAAAGTTCCAGAAGGTGATGGATGACATTTTCAAGCCTTATTTTGACTGGTTGATTGTATATATCGATGATGTCTTGATTTTTTCTAAGAGTATAGATGAACACTTTAAGCATGTAAATATTTTTTTAGAGTTAGTTCAGAAGAATGGGCTAGTTCTGAGCAAAAAGAAAATAGAAGTTTTTCAGACTTCTATAAAAATTTTGGGTCATACAATCTGCAATGGGCAGATTTATCTCCAGTAGCATGCCATTAACTTCGCTGACAAATTTCCAGAGGTGCTCAAGGATAAGACACAATTGCAAAGGTTTTTGGGTTGCCTTAATTATGTCAGCAACTTTTATCAAGATTGTGCCAGCGATAGGAAAATCCTTAACAAGAGGTTAGGGAAAAATCCTCCTGACTGGTCAGACCTCCACACCAAAGCTGTTCAAGAAATCAAGGCTAAAGTAAAATCTTTACCCATTTTATATGTTGCAGATGATCAGGCCTTTAAGATTGTTGAGTCTGATGCAAGTAATGTTGGATGGGGAGGGGTTTTGAAGCAAAGAATTGGTAAAGAAGAGCAGGTAGTTCAGTTTGCCTCTGGAGTCTGGAACTCTGCAGAACAAAATTACTCTGTTATTGAAAGAGAAGTCAAGGCTGCATGGAATTGTATAAGCAAGTTTGAGGTTTATTTGATAAATAAACCTTTTCTCCTCAGAACTGATGCATCAGCCATGCAAAAGGTATTGACAAAGAATATTAAGAAGGCTGGAGAAGCGAAATTTGCAAGGTGGCAGGCCCTGTTTGCCAATTTTTATTTCTCTGTTGAACATATTAAAGGAAGAGATAATAGCCTTCTTGATTTTTTAAGAAGAGAATATATTGAGCAGAAAGAGGCACAAGTTTTGGTTATTGTTACTGAATGGGAACAGGAACACAAGAGGGAAACAATGAGGATCATACCAGACGAATTAGAATGGGAAACATATAAAAAAGACTGGAGACCCACATGGCAACTCATAAATACAAAGGTTTTAGATGCTAATCTACAGCCCCATACAGATCTTCAATTGTATGTGCCAGAAAGAAAAGTTTACCCTAAAGGAAGGACGTGGATACATGAAATGATTTATGACAAAGCCAGAAGGAATGTTGAATTAGCAAGGAAAGCATTGGAGCAAAACTTTCACGACATTGCTACTATTTGGAAGCATGGTGGAAAAGATACAGGAATCTATGAAAAACATGTCTGCATATATCGTACCCGTGACTTGTGGAATGAACTTGGTCATCTAAAGACACACATGGCAGCAAGATGGCCCATAAATGATCCCATGATTATGTTTCCGGACACTGTCTTTGATTTTGCAGATTATAAAAGATTATGGTGGCAATTTCTTAATGTTGATGACCAAACAGAAACCCACTATACCAGGCTCAAATTCAGCACAGTCGGGCATTATCAAGGATATCAACAAAATCAATGGCTCAGAGAATGGTGGAAGGATTACGGGATCAATAAAACTGCTATGGACCCAGTGGAACATGAGAAATATTGCAAGAATATGGGCAAGCCTTGTATCATGGATTGCAATACGGCATGCAATCATCCAGTATATCATACTGTCAAGCAGATGACCGACACTGAGTGGACAACATACAAAGATGCTCCTTACAATAATTCCTTGAAGAATATATGCGAGAGCACATGGAGTGGCTGGTCCTCACCAAAGTTCAACATCAAACCGTTCTAGGAAGGCCCATCATCGTCCAGAGAATCTACACCAAAGCTTGGGATATCATGCCACACAAACTAGACAGATTCCCAAGACTCACAATATTTTAATATGTACCAGTCACAAGGGCGGAATTGTGGCCAGTTTTATGTGGATTTTTCTGTTTAAAAATCTCCACAGTGTAATATAATCTTTTCTCGTAGGCTTTAGTACAAAAGCATCCACTATGTTTTAGTCATGTCTGAATAACTTTTAGTACAAAGGATCTACTTTATAGGCTATATCGGACGCGTTACCAGAAAGCAATTATTCCATCCATATGATGGATCCGAATTTTGTGTGGACGTCGCTCCGGTAAAACTGAAAAAAAAAAATGATTCCTTTGCTTTAAGTCTTCGAACCCAGGACGATGTTTGTCCCCCCTTCTCTCCTATATAAAGAAGGGTAAGGCTCATTCTTGGGACATCGGAGTTTGGGGAGTTAAGAGTCTTGCGTGTTTTTGAGTCGAGTAATTTTTTCCTGCTCTGCATTTGCGGACCTGCGCGCCTGATCTGCTTGCACCACGAAATTACTCAAAGTTCATAGGTGGTTTGGAAGCCTCCTCACTAGTATGCTCCGTACTAGTGAGAACCTAAAGTGGCTGAACCAGTAGAGAAGTCAGTCAGTCAGTTAGATAGTCATTTTTATAAAAACTTATGAGGTAGAGTCTGTCTGTCGCTAGGAAGCCTCTGGTATTACTTGATCTTTATGATCAGTATATAGTCCAGTAAACGCGACAATAGTCCATCTCTGTAAAGAGTTTTTCTCTCCGTAATCTATTTGAGCATTTGAAAAATAATATGAGTACACCATATTTCCACTATTCTGAGTATCTCTGTTCTTTCTAAAATCTGCTGTGAGGATGTCGTTCTGTTGAGTCTTCATCTGAAGTTCGCAGGGAGTTCGCCAAAGGATCGAAGGGACACCAAGACCGTGGAAGCCGTGGAAGGCGTTGAAGGTGGTCGCTAGAGTGTGAAAGATCTGAGTAGGTTCACCACTGGTTCACCAAGAGTTGGCCATCAACACTAACGACACAACAAGTCGCAAGCTCGTGATAGGAGCCCCAAAAACCAGGAAGAGTAAGGTCACTTACTCTTGGTGAAGTAAGTGGAGAAATCCACCACATTAAATCTGAGATCGCTACAATCAAAGCTCAGATTGCAGAACTGCAGAAAGGCAAACAAGTTGCGACTAGCCAGAAATATGAAGAAGAAGAAGAAGACGAGGATGACCCTTGGAACCAAGCTGCACATGCGCAAGAGGTCCAAATTGCTGAAGGTATGAAAGATCCAAATTTTGGATTTAAGGACATGAGATTATTTACTATTACCTATCAGCAACATCATGTTAAGGTAAATATTTGTATTCAAGGAAATTTTTTTCAAATGACCGCATTATTAGACTCAGTTGCAGATATTAATATCCTTAATATGAAAAACATTCCAGCCAGATACTGGGTCTCTGCTGAAAGAAAGGTTGTGGGTCTTGGAAATAAGAAGCTTTAGTATGAAGTTCCAAAAGCTCCATTGTGTTTTGATTCACATTGTGTATATATGAAGTTTGCTGTTGCAGATATTCCTGTTGATTGTATTTTAGGAAATATATTTCTTGCTGCAGTTGAACCACATGATTCAGCTAGGTTGAAAGGAGGAAGATCTGGTTACTTTATCTCAGTCCCCACATCAAGAGGCAAAAAGAAGAAGATTATACTGCCTTATGTTTCCAGTCCAAGAGTCTCTACTATGGTCCAGGCAATGCATAAATTAGATAAGGCAGAATCCTTACTAACAGACCTCAAAGATCTGAAGGGTAAACTAAGGATTGAAGAACAACTAAAGCTGCCTCAGGTAAAACACAGAATTCAAGATTTGAAGCAACAACCAGAAGAAAAATGTTGTTCAGAAGAGCCGAATGCCTTTTGGCATTGAAAACAACATACTATTAGGCTGCCATACAAAGAAGGATTTGCAGGAAAATCCTGCAAGAGTAGAGAAATCCCTATGAGCAAAGAATATAGGGATCTTTGCCAGAAAGAGATCCAACAACTGCTTGACAAGAGACTAACAAGAGAATCAAATAGCCCATGGAATTGTTATGGGTTTTATGTAAACAAAAGGGCAGAGCAGATCAGGGGTATCCCAAGGCTTGTCATCAATTATAAACCTTTGAATTCAGTTCTTGCAGATGACACCTATCCAATTCCACACAAAGGAGACTTGATCAGAAGAATTGCAGGCGCAAAAATATTTTCAAAGTTTGATTTAAAGGCAGGATTTTGGCAGGTGGCTATAGAAGAATCAGATAAGTTTAAAACTGCCTTCAGCATTCCTACAGGACACTATGAGTGGAATACGCTCGGTACGTTTGGGAAATTAACGCTAACAATCTTAAACATATGATGAACATGTATTAAGCAACATACACTGAATGGTGCTAAATAATTTTCCATTTGTACATATACCCATTAAATACATTTCTCTATAAGGAATACGGCGATATAATTACATGCTTTTGTAATGTCATGATACTCAACACTAGTCCCAAAAAAAAATAATGAATTAAACTTTAGTATAAAAATGATTTCTATTTTAATGAAATTTTAAATCAATCCATTAAACATAACATCACAAAACAGGGTCTGTATTTTAGTGGGTCAAGATGGGTAGATGAATAAGAAATATATATATATATATATATATATATATTATATATATATATATTATATATATATAATATATATATATATTATAATATATTATAGTAAATATTAAAGAATTAAAAAAATTAGACAAAAGTAAATTTTTTATATATATTATAATAAACATCAAAGGTTAAAAAATTATATAAAAGTAAACAAATTTATGCAAAGTTAATGTTATTTGACTTTTTCAAAGCCAAGTATTAAAAAATATTTTCCAAGGCCAAGTACTCACTAAAAATGAGTTTACCTTCCCCAAAAAAAGAGCACATTGCATGTAGTTCATGGCTAAAAAATATTTTTCAAAGGCCAAGTATTCACTAAAATGAGTTTTACCTTCCCATAAAAAAAGAGTGCATTGCATGGGTTAAAAACTATAGTTTATGGCGAGGTTTTACCTTCTTATAAAAAAAAATGAGAATTTGATGTCTTTTAGCTAATATATCTTGCTATTTTTTAAAATTATAAATCAGATTAACTAATTTCTACTAACATATTTTGTTAATTTTTTGTGGATTACCGGATTATGGTGTAAGAGGGTAAAATCTTGAAATTGTATTAACAAAGTTTGGTGAATAATTTTGTGTATAATGGATTTTTAGTGTTGTGAAAAAACAAACATTTTAAAGTGTTTTAAGTAGTGGAAAATTCATATTGTAAATTTGTATTTTATTTGATTTATTATTTAGTAAAAAATAGTATAATTGCGTCTAGAGGCTTATTCTACAACCCAATATGATGTGTAATGTCATCAAAGTTGAAACTTTGGTCATTGAGCCAAGAGACTCATTCTAAGGTTGTTTGTCCTACAACCCAATGTGATGTGTAAGGTTGTTTGTCCATCATCAAGGTTGTTTGTCGCTCATCAAAGTTGAAATTTTGTTCATGTAGGCCAAAATAAAAAAAAATTTAAAAATCTAAAAAAATAAAATAAAAAATTATACAAAACATTTAAATAATGTCAGTTGATAAAAAAATTGCACATGAAGAAATTGGACCCCTCTTGACTCATGTTAAATCCGTATTTAAAATGCATCTATGCTGGTTTAATTATTTGATATATTTTTATACAACCGTCTTTAATCAGGTGGAAAACTGATATTGTAGGATTGTATTATTATTTGGTTTATAATTTTATTTATATTTACTAAAAAGGTAGTATTAATTTTTATTATTTTGATGTTTTTTTATATATTTAGCAGGATATATATGAATTTGATTTCAATTAGTTTGAATTCTGAAATTTATTTTTAATTTGAAAAAAAGTTGAATATTTAAAAAGATAAATAAAATTTTAAATGTATTATTTTTCTAATAGGAGGATGTATTGTTTTAAAAATTAAATTTGCCACAAATTAAAAATATATTAAAAATAAAAAGTCTAAAAAAAATTGTTATAATAATTGAGCTTTGTTACGAATTATCACTGCCCTAAAAACCATAACTCATTTCAAAATCGTAATATTTTATTTTAATTTTATTATCTTTGACGCTCAAAGTATAACCTATCCCGTAATGTTTTGAACCCTGAATTAATTTAAAGTTAACTAAAAATTAATTTTTCAATATATAAAATCTACATTACAAAATGAAAAATACATTTAAAACAAATTCTTTATATTTTGATTGGTGCAGAAAACTTTCCTATTATTCAACAATAATGATTTTTTAGATAAATTTTACATTTACAGTCGTTTAGTTTCCCGAGTGTTTTCAACAACCTGTGTGAGGCTTTACCCTTCCTTGTACTCCTCTGGCCTCGTCTTGCAAGGGCAAGGAAAAACCTTATCCAATTAAAATTACTCAACTTTGGAATGTGGATAACTTCAAGGATTAATGGGAGAGGAAAGGACTCTGGAATTTTTACTATTGGGTCTTGTGCAATTGTACATTAAATAACAAATTTTAACAAGAAATTTACAGAATTGAACTGGAACTAAAGATAATTTACAAGGAGTATTTTGAAAACATATCACGGCAAGTGTAGGATTGTTCAAACTGTATAATGAGTGGTGGTTCATAAACCATTAAATTGATGTAAAAATGAGTAGTTAAATTTGGATTTTAGTTTTTCAATCATTTTTGTTGTGTTGAGGATTGTCTTTAATGTCCCGCCTATATTCAAATTATTACAATGACTTACAATAGTATGGTACATGTTTGACATGTCTGCATTTCAACAACTTCAATGTGCAAATCTAAATTATCATAGTGATTAGTTTCCAGATTAATTACACAGTGCCAAGATTTGCTCATATTACTTAGGTTATTTAGTGTGTAGAGTTTTTACAACAATCTTAAAAAAAAATTTATCAAATAAAAATTAAAAAAATTATTTAATTTTATGGAAAATGATTAATTATTTTAATAGAAAGTTATTTTAAATATAAAATTTATGTTTTATAATAATGGATAATTTATTTTAATATAGATTTAATCATAATAATTTCTTATAATAGAGACCACACACTCATTCATGTGTATGTTTCTACCTCAAAAAAAAGACAAAAGTAGTTCACATGTCAACCTTATCCCATGCAACAATATATTTGGGTCAATGGGTCAATTTAGGGGATCATTGAAAACTTATTGAAAAAGGTTCTCACAATGATTATAAGTTTAACGTGTTTGACTCCTCAAATATTTAAAATAGTATGTTTGGAACCTAAAACCGAAGTGGACAAGTGTTTAAAAATTCGAAGTGTTAATGGACATTAACTTGCATTCGATTTTTTATTTAAAATTGCCAAGACTTTATTATTTTGGTTGAATATATTGTTTATATTTTAACAAAAATCTGCATGAATTTACAACAAAATGAAAATACACATCTAAATGAAAAAATATGTTATAGGTTTCTTTCACCTATGTGCTTAATTTAATTTGCAATAATCATGCAATCCTCCATCACAACCACCACTCATTTGCAATACAACAAGCCACTCATGATAACTTATTTTTTATTAACTTATTAGTGTCAAATTTTCAAGGCAAATTTACTATTAAAAAAAACAAAAATTTATTATTAAATTTATATAAACATGAGAAATATATTATAAATAATAAACTATGAAACAATTTATTTACCAAATTTTAATAAAAAAATCAAAAGATTAAAAAAAATACTACAGTTTTTAATTTTCTTACTAAAAATTTAAAATCCTCCACCTAAATTTAAACTTTCAATTTTTTAATTCATTTTTATGGTATCCTCCATATTCCATTAAATAAATATAATTATAAATACATATTTTCCTTATTCATATACATGAATAATAACATTTTTAAATATGCCTTATATTTTTTTCACTGCGACTTTATTGTTTTTAAATTTAATTTAAGTATATGACAGGAAAACAATAGTTATGCAGCCTTCTTATGACGTTGCTAATAACATGGCACGTTCTGCAAATTATTTTTTCAATTCCCAGATTTGACCAAACATTTTGAGGGATTGCTGCCCCATTCTATCCCATTTTTTCTAATCAGTTTTGATGTGCAAAATATTTCATGGTAAATATTTTACTCGTTACATTTCAACATCGATTACCCAAACCATCCGGCATCAATTTTATTTAAAACAAATATGAAATTTAAATTGATTTGATTAATAACATTAACCTAAATCCTCAAATTGCATAGGATTGATGCACCCGGGGTACATAAAGTGCTAGTTTTCATTTAAACGCTAGAAATATCGATCTGTATCATTCATGAAGGCAATTTCCTTTATCTCTCAATAACGACTTTTGTCTGCTGAATCCCCAAGTTATTGATTGTTCAGGTGCTCTGCTGTTGTTAGGAATTTCTCACTTTCGTCTGCTTAATTTCCAAGTACTTCATTGTTCAGGTGTCTTTCCGTTGCCAAGGGAAAGGAGCGAAGACCATGGAGGGTGGAGAAGTTACAGAGGAATTAATATACCCTGCAACGATGGCCAACGAAGCTGGCGAAGATTATGATGATAATGATCGGCCATGCCTCAGCTCACATACACTTGCAGCTCTGCAAGATTTTTTTCTCCAAAATCAACCCACTTTAGATGCTTCTGCTAATAATGTCGAGAAAACTGAGAATAATGGACTGCAGGCTGATTTATTACCTGAGGATTGGAGGTTGAGTCAGTTCTGGTATGACCCTGCAACTGCCCAAGTAATAGCAGAGGAGCTAAACTACCTCAGTAGTCTAACTGCCTCCACTGTTGCCTGCATTGCTTGCCCAACTCTCTATGTCCAGCTCAAGGTAAGGTTTTTCCTTTTGTTAATTTTAGGTAACAATGGTATGTTCTATGATTTAGAGCAATTTTACTTCAATTTCTTTATTAATCACACCAACATGATAGTAAAATGCAGATAAAACATAAACATAAATAGTAGAAGACAAGCAAAGACAAGAGGACATAAGATGTGGCACCAGCCAGGGATAAACTCCAATGTGGGGAGAACCTTGATCAATTCTTCTTATATTCTTCAATAGTTCAGCAGAGAAAGGGATAATACATTTTACAAATATGATAATTTATGACAGCAGCAAAAAGTCCTAACGAGAAAAGTCGACACTAGTCAACAGGGCAGATTGCTTCCTCAATTCAGCTTGGTTAAACCCAGTCAACTTCGGCTTCCAACAGCAAGTCTAATCAGCCCAAAACAATCCGAAAAAGTCTAGTAAAACTGGTCAACAAAAGTCATCTCTGTGGCCAGCCCTAGTACAGTCAATGCTGGTCAAAGGAGAGGTCAGATTGCCTTGGTTTTAGTGCTCAGATCTGCGGCCTGCTAGGACAGAGATACCTCACCCAAACCGAAGTCAATATAGGTCAATGCTTCAAGTCAACACAGTCAAACAGCCTCCCTGCAGCTCGGTCAATGCAGTCAACAGAAATCTATCCTCCTTTCCTTCGCACGTTTGAGAGAGAAGAATGCCCAAAAATGTGTACCCAACTACAAGAAGAGAGAGAGAGATGTGAGATGAGATGATGGTGGAAATGGCTTGAGGTCTCCTTCTTTTATATGCAACGTTGAGGATGAATTTGGGGGTTTGAATCCCTGTTTTGCTTGCTGGCTGACCTTGACAATTTGTCCATAATATAAATAAATTCATATCTTCATTTATACATGTCGAAATCGGATGACCTTTACATCAATCCTACACCTCTCGGAGAGAGGAATCCAAGAAAAATATCAGCTGTCATAAATAAGATGTCCCATGTGGCGTTTGGCCCTAGTTGCCAATTTTAACACTCCTTCTCAACTGGGGAGAACTCCATCTGCTAATCCATCTGCCAATCTGTACTATCTCTACCATCAATGCACTGCTCTGCTCTGCTGAATTATGAAGAAGAAGAAGTGATCGAGAATGTATCGCACCATTCTCTACTGACTCGAAGTCAGTCCCAAATAAAAGAGAGTGTCTTATACCACTCTTACTGACCCAAAGTTAGTTCCAATAAAAAGAGAGTGTCTCATACCACTCTTACTGACCCGAAGTCAGTTCCAATTGATCCCAGATCAATATCGGTCATCCTAGCATAGGGAGTACAGTAGTACACGATGCGTCTATCGATAGCACTATGGCCCCTGTTCTCATTTCCCTACTCATTAGCCAGATGAGAGGTACTTTCCATGAGTTCCAGACTGCATGGGTAGGATGTCTCAACAGGAGAAGGATGAACCACTCATCCTGCCTACATGTTGCCACAAGGTATCACAAGGGAAGGCTGAACCATTCACCCTGTACAAAGCAAACCATTAGGGGAAGGCTGAACCACTCACCCCATGTTTGCTCATCGCTCCAAGAAGTACCCCAAGCCCCTCGGAGCTCCCAGAGCTCAATGTCTATATCATACAAGATTCTCATAATGTTGAAGAAAGTGTAACTAGGTTTGGTTTTCATAATGACATGATCTTTGTAAATGATGTAATAAAAGGAATAAATTATTTTTGTATTCCTTGCTACATGGGTTTCATGAGCAAGAAGTGTAATTAGGTCAAAGACTTCTTGATGTCTTTAAGATTTGATTTATTTGTCAAAGAGTCATGTCATGTAATGAAAGCTCTTCATGAGCCTATGTAAATGTATACAAGTCCTCAAAGTTGTGTAACAACCCTCCAAGACCAAGATCAATACCTCAGAAGCAAGCTCACCGAAATCTGCAAGCAAAACAACAAAGAAATCTTATGTCGGCTCCAAAATGAATTAAATATATAAATGGATGTCATGTCGGCTTGGGAAGAGGACATGTCAGTTCATGGGATCATGTCGGCTCAAATATATGGACATGACCACTATAAATACCCACCTAGGGTTAGTCAAAATAGATGAAGAAAAATTTCGGATGCCTTTGAAATTTTGCATGAAGGAGCCGTAGCCAAGGAGCAAATGATTGGGTGAGGAAGCCGCAGTCAAGGAGGAACATAACTTGCATTTTGTCTCTGAATTTTTGGGTGACTAAGGAGCATGAGATCCACATTTTTTTGTGGGTTAGATCTAGGGTTCAACTGCCTCCTTAGATGGGTATAAGGAGTAGCAGAACCTAGATCAACCTCCTCTCAGCATACCTGTGATCTAAAGGTGATATACTCGGATGGATAAGAACAAATGAGGCATCGCGTGACCTAGGCAGTTAAGTAATGAAGTGATGACTTTGTTTCATTCTCAGCATGAGGACGTAGTCTATATGGATGGACTATCCTCGGCCTTCACACATATTACTGTCTTGTTAGAGTTCACGTTGATCTTAAGGATGACATACCTGTAGCTGCCTCAACATGATGAATTGTAGTGATTAGGGTTGTATGAAGTAGATCTATACTATCTCGACAAAACCATGAAAGGAGTTTACATGATGGCAGAGATCCTCGACATACTTGTGAAAGGAGACATTTAGTCTCATTAGTTACCACAACTCTCGGACTTAATAGGATGCAACCTTGACGTACTACTAGGATCAGAAACAAGGATCACAGTCTTGATCCTGGCATATCCATAATCATAATAGCTATAGATCATGATTTTGTGATCTCATTGTCTCAGAGTGCAACAATGATCTCAGTACAATTAGCAAACGATTTCGGTGATACTGTTGTGAAAGCATTCATGGTGCAACAATGGTGATTTCAATGCAGATATAGCAACTATGGTCTTGGTGAAAGCAACAATGATGATCTCAGTTAAAAGTGCAGCAGTAGTGCAAATTTGATGACATCAGTGTAAGCAGTAGTGATGATGATAATGATCTCAGCAATGGCGAGAGGGTTGATATATTGGTCTTGGAGAGGCAGATTGTGTCAAGAGTCATGGTCTTGGTATTCGTCAATGGAATCTCTATAAGAAGAATTTATGCGTGGGTTTTCCTCTCTAAAAGGGAGAGGTTTTGGCCCTGGCATAAAGCCAAACATTTGTGTTCTTGTCTCTTTTGTTTTTGATAGCAGTTTGATGAAGCTAACACACACATACTAATAATGAAGTCAACATCAAGCTAAGTCAAAATTGTACAAACACTTCACAAATTGTTATCATGTAACGAAGACTCATCTTAATCTTGTTTGCTCTAGATTCTTCAACATGGTATTAGAGGGATTGGTTCAACAGTCAAGGAAAGGGGCAGAAAAGAGACATTCAGAGGTCAAGGCATCAGTCTAGCTGAAGGATCTACAATCAAAGAACAATACCTAGATTTAAGAAGTAGTCTACATCATCAAGTCTACAACAAAGGGTTTGAATGACAACAGTCAAAGGATGAAGCACTCATGGCAATGACTTTGGTGACTCCCACAGTTTTGATCTATGCCACATTGATCTCAATCATTTCATAATGGCATTACCTCTATAATCTTGACAACTTGGATTGTCAAAGGCTTGATGCTTAAGGGCATACAAAATCAGATCATCTACAACATAGTAATTGGTCTCACTACACTTCACATAAGTTGTATGGACAAAACTCGATGCAGAATGAAAGTGTTCGTTGACACAACCATAATAACTCTATCTAACGAGTCTCTATACATCATGGCCAACAACCTCAAGTCGATGTTGCAAGGATCAGATATTCAGGTCAATTATTTTGAAAGCTTGAAGTTAAACTTCACCAAGGATCCTATCCGGAGGATGCTTCAATGCATCTACCTCAACAACTGCCAACATGATCAAGGTGAAGATCTCATCTTCACGTATCAAGTAAGTATCTTTTATTCTATAATCAAGTTTGGTTCATTGACTTCATCATTGCAAGAAGAACTATGGGTTAGATGGGTCATCAAAAGTTCTTACAGTAGGATTGATAGAATCCTTATGAAGAAGTGAAGTCAGTACATCAAGGTCTCCTTTGAAGACATGAGAACTCTTAAGGTTCTATAAAGTAAGAAAGGAGACATAAGAAGGTTACATGAAATGCTGCAAGATATATTCTCTGAAATGAAGTGCAGAAGGTGCCAAAGAATGAAGAAATATCTTCATGAGATCTCAGTTATGAGATTTGGGAATAATGATGAAATAAACATCATTGATATTGATATCGATAAGCAAGATAACAAATGTTCATGGTCAAGGAGGTTACCTTGATCAATAGTTTGTGGTCTCTATGTCAGATAGAGAAAGACAAGCTAATAGGACTCAAATAAGTATAGATAAGTAAAGGAAAGTTGACAAGACATAATAGTACTATGGAAGAAGAGATCATATCACCGGAAGGCTGGAGGAAGCTGAAGAAAGGGATCAGGGAAAGAGGGAATAATAGATCTCCATTATGAGTGAGATGGTGTCCCTCTCAAAAGGATCCCATCAGAAGTCCTTACAGATATGACCATGGTAACAAGATGCATCGTGGCATCATGAACACAAGAGGTTGTATGAATCATGAAGGATATAGCTCTTGGGAATCTCATTGTACATTGAAGGAAAAGAAGAAGTCATCTAGGACAAAAGAAACATTTGCCAGATGGGGATATACTAGATCTTGAAGGATCTCTGATAGAAATCTCAGCGGAGGATCTCCTAGTTTGGGAAGGCAACAAATGTCTCGTTAGGAATTCCAACTTTTGGAACTCATGAGATGATGGTTAAATAACATGAGAAATGAAGCAGAATAAGGGATTGAAGATCTTTCCAATCAAAGAAGCTGCTGGAAAATACCCGAAGGAAAATGAGGTATGTATGATTGTATTTGTATTTGCATTTGATATTGTAATGTCATGATATATGGTTGTAGATAAAATGGATCGAGCATAATCAAAAGGGAAAGGATCTCCTCCTCTGAAAGGATGTGGAAAGACATAAGTCAAACTAGATGAAATCAACATAATATGTCCTCATATGAAGTATGAGGTAGTTGACTACAATTGAAGAACTATGAGAGCTCTTGGGAATAAAAGACATGAGGATGGAAGAGATCGTGAATTATGCAACCATGATGAAGGCAATCAACATCCAGAAGATCAGGAAAACTTGACCAGGAAATCTCTCGAAATGATGTGAAGACTCTAATGGAAGTCTGAAAAGATGAAGACACTTGACAACATATATCGTTGGGAGATGTGTCAACATGTATACAGGATGATTGAATCCTACAAGAAGATGCCATTAATAGAAGGCCATCACCGAAAGGTAACATGTGATTTGTTTTTGGTGTCTGACCTCTTGGAAAATTTTGGGTATGTGTGCAGGGCCAAGGTAAGGAGAGTTGTGAAGGATGTCACAACTATGTACCTTGTGAATCACTGTTGAAGAAAAGGTGAAGATAGATGACCTTATGAAGGAAGCCCCAGATGCAAATCCAAGGAGGATACATTCTGGGAAAGAAGGAATGACATGATAGAGGAAAGTGATGGATGGTTGAACCCTACATGTGAAGAAATTGATGACATCGAAGTTTTGGATCATCAGTCAACTAGAGGACCCTATAAAGCATTGATGATAGAGTCCCTAGATAAGAGGGAGCTCTGGGAGGTTCTTATGAGTAAAGGAACTCAAGTAAGTTTCTGAGTGAAGAGAAATTTGGAACTCGTCCTTGGTTAAGAGGGAGAGTTAGACACAACATTCTTGTCTTCAGTTTGGAAGAAAGAATGGAGGATTGTGTAATTATCTGGCATCCAACTCTCTTTGAGGATGTGGTAGGGCATCCAAGACAAGAGTGGGCAAGAGGACTGATATTCTTGAGGGTTTGGAACCCAAGATGAGAATAGTCATAATAGAGCATACTCGGAGAACACCCGGGTGGGTATGACCCTAAGAGAGACAATGATGATGTGTGTCTATCAGTCATTGGTCTCGCCAACATTGTGCTTTGATCTAAGAGAGAGATGGAGCTGGTAGTCAAGGCCTTGCTATATGGAAACAATGTTGGTTGAAATGATGCTATAACACATGGATTGCAAATCTGATTCTTCTTATGAGAAATTCTTCAGATTGAGAATGACCAAGTACTGTTATGAATACCTCCCTAGTTAAGAGGGAGTGTTGAAGAAAGTGTAACTAGGTTCGGTTTTCATAATGGCACAATCTTTGTAAATGGTGTAATAAAAGGAATACATTATTTTTGTATTCCTTGCTACATGGGTTTCATGAGCAAGAAGTGTAATTAGGTCAAAGACTTCTTCTTGATGTCTTTAGGATTTGATTTATTTGTCAAAGAGTCATGTAATGTAATGAAAGCTCTTCATGAGCCTATGTAAATGTATACAAGTCCTCAAAGTTGTGTAACAACCCTCCAAGACCAAGATCAATACCTAAGAAGCAAGCTCACCGAAATCTGCAAGCGAAACAACAAAGAAATCTTATGTCGGCTCCAAAATGAATTAAATATATAAATGGATGTCATGTCGGCTTGGCAAGAGGACATGTCGGTTCATGGGATCATGTCGGCTCAAATATATGATGTGACCACTATAAATACCCATCTAGGGTCAGTGAAAATAGACGAAGAAAAATTTCGGATGCCTTTGAAATTTTGCATGAAGGAGCTGCACTCAAGGAGCAGATGATTGGATGAGGAAGCCGCAGTCAAGGAGGAACAAAACTTGCATTTTGTCTCTGAATTGTAGGTTTTAACCCTGTACAGAAATTACCTGCATACGAATTCTAAATCACAGGAAAAAATAAAAATGCGAGAGCATAACACATAAAACACATATACACAGAGATTTCCCATTGGATCTCAAAACCGAGACTACCA